>MASP02000238.1:0-266509 GCA_001693025.2 Colletotrichum lindemuthianum | reverse complement strand
GGGGGTGGTGGGGGGGGAGGGGGGGGGGGGGGGGGGGGGGGGGGGGGGGGGGGGTGAGGGGGTTTCTCGAGTCTACGGAGCAGAGGTCTCCAGACCACGTTAGCAGCATCTATGGCGTTGGGATTTACACAATGAGATGATCTTCAACATCAGCACATCAGTACGAACTTCCCAATGCGGTGGTCGCGCATATCACAAAGTCCCCACCGGGGTCTAACACGAAGTCGAGGACAAGTGTAAAAAGAAGAGATTCGGAGAGTTCTCCAGGATTATATACATGGCATAAGGCCGTTCAGTTTCGCTCCCTTGATAAAGCCCGACCTTGGTTTTTTTTGGAAGAGTCCGGCCCCGTGAAGTGGTGTTACAAAACCCTAGCAGCAGCAGACCCCCATGTTCCCGCCCAACGGACCTTTAACCCATGGCGCCTGCGATTTTTTCCGTCTATAATACAAATCTGTAAATCCCAAATCTTGATGAGATTGGGTTCGTGGGTGGGGTATGATGTCTCGAATTTCAGGTCGAGGTCGTCGTCGTCATGGACCTCCTCTCCTGAGACCCTCTCCTAGCTTTCGTTCATGCATCCACCTTAGAATGACGGCCTGTCGCGCCTGTCACCGCGGCGGTCACCGCCGGAACGCTGCTGCGACATCTTGTCGAATCCGTCGCGGGGCTCGCGGTTGAATCCGCCGTCACGACGTCCTCCGAATCTGTCACCGGAGCTGCGGCCACCGAATCTGTCGCCACCAAACCTGCCACCGCCGAACCTGTCACCACCGCCGTACCTGTCACCACTGCCGAACCTGTCACCGCGACCTCCGCGCCCGCCATCGAAGCCGTCGCTGTCCTCGCGTGTCGACACATCGTGGTTGAGGCCACTGACACGGGTCAAGTTGCGCTTGGCAGCGGCCGCGGGGGAAATGTAGGGTGTGTTTCCCTTCTCCAGGGCGTTGACGAACCAGTCGCGCAAGGAATCTTGGAGTTGCTGGCCCGCACGGGCATTGAAGCGTCCCCAGATCGACATGTAAGCGGTGGAAAGTTTGCCGCTGTCCACCTTCTGGGTCGCCTGGGTGACCGCCTGTGTGACCTCACTCCGCTCAGCGTTGCTAGCGAAGTCCAGCCGGGCCGCGTCGTTGAAAGACGTGTTGGGCTTGATGGGAAGCCCCTGGAGTTCTTTGCGGGCGTGGTCCAGCTCAGCGTCTGCGATGATGAGCCATCCTTCGCCAGGCTTGCCGGCTCGGGCCGTGCGACCAAGTCTGTGGACGTACTGCTCGCGCTCGTGCGGAACACCAAATTGGATGACGTGGGTGACGTTGGGGAAATCAAGTCCTCTGGCGGTAACGTCCGAGGTGAAGAGGATACCCGACTTGGAAGCGCGGAACTCATCGGCAGAGCGGGTGCGCTGGGGTTGCGTCAGTTTGGAGTGGATCTTCCATCCGTGGACTGATCCGTATTGGCGTCTCAGGCCTGACATGACCCGGTCCACTCCGCTCGCAAGCTCTACAAAGCCAGTGGTGGGCATGAAGACCATGGCCTTGAACGGCATCAGGTCAGGGTTCTTGGAGCGCTTCTCCAGTTCCGAGTGGATGAGCTCGTACAGGGTGGGAAACATGTTTGCGTGACTTTTGCAGTTGACCACGTGTTGCGGGACCCTGTCGTGGGTGAGGACGTCGTTGGGGTTGACGGTCTGGATGAAGTCGAACTTGTCGGGGCGAACCCAGGATCTTGCGAGCTGGATGACGTTCTGGGGGATGGTAGCGGAAAACAGCAGAGTTTGGCGCTCCGTCGTCCTGGGGTCGGGCAGCTGCGCGACAATGGAGTTCAGTTCCCTCTCGAAACCGACGTCGAGCATGTTGTCGGCCTCGTCGAGGACAATGGCGGCGAGCTTGGGAGCTCTGATGCCGCTATCGGGGTCACCCAGAAGATCGTTCAGTCGGCCGGGGGTTCCCACCAAGAGGTGGCAACCCTCCCTGCGGGTCTGGTAGAGCATCTGCCTCTTCTGCGTGCCACCAACAGCGCGCTGAACGACCAAGCCAGTGTTCCGGCAAAGCTTCTCAGCCTCGACGGCGATTTGCTCAGCGAGCTCACGGGTAGGAGAAATGATGATTCCACGAATGTCGGAGGAGCTGGCTTGGTAGCGAGCGTTACGAGTCGCCAAGGCAGGATCTTTCGCAATCATTCTCTGAAGGATGGGCACGAGGAAGGCGAGCGTCTTTCCAGTACCGGTCTTGGCCTGCGCAACCCTGAAAGTTTCGTCAGCGCAAGGATGTGGGAGTGATGGCGATGGGGTCAACATACATATCCATACCCTCAAGGGCGGGCTTGATCGTCTTGCTCTGGACATCGGTCATTTCTTCGTAGCGCAGACCCTTTGTGATGCTGTCGACGAGGTTGTTGTGGACGCCGAGACTGCGGAGATCCTCGAAGCGCGACAGAGGTGCATCTTTGCTGGCATCGGCAGACTGCTCAGAAGCAACGGCAGCGGCCTCTGTCGAGTACAGCTTGAAACCGTTGATGCTTGCAGGTACGCACGAGGCGATCTGAGACGGTTGGGCGAACGACTTGATGACCACAGGTCTTGTGCGGAGGGAAGGGGCTGCGAAGCATGCGCTGCTCAAGCGAGCGCATCTCCGGATGGATTGACGAAACATGTGGACGTATTAAAACAGGAGTAGCCGATAGAAAAACGAGTAGAGTACAGAGAAGCCGGGTGTGTTGAAAGGAGTGAAGATGCAACGGGAGCGTGTCGGTCTTGTTTTTCCACCGTCGAACCGCGAGAGCTGGGAAGAGAAGCGACAGGAGGCGAGAGAAGGACGATAACGATTTTTTTCTGGCTTTATCGGACGCGCATGGCTTTCGATAATTTTCGGTGGGTCCAGGGTACCAATCCACAGCCGCTGATTGACCGTCGGGAGGGTCTGGCCACATCCCTGTGCTCCTGCCCGTAGCACCCTGATCACTCCGTACAGTAACTAGGTACCTTTGCGATTTAGGTAAGGTAGGTAATTACGGATACCTCTCCTTAGGTAAGGTAGGCAGTAATATGGTTGAACTACGCGATGGCAAATAGCTGTGGCAGTAATTGACGTCGAGCCCCTTTATTGCAGCCAATGTATGCGTCATCGACGCCTGCCTTGAAGGCTCAATTGCGAGAGGGGCCTCCGTTGTTGCATCTTGGCTCGACCTGCTCAATAATGGTCGACCGTTGTGTTCTTCGTCCAAGTCAACAAGGGTGGGACAGATTGACTGCCATGCCTATAGGTTCCAAGCACTTCACGATGGACACGGTTAACGCTCCAATGGCTGACCTTGAGGACAAACTGACCGAGATCTCTTTCGACCGTCATGCTCACTTTCTAGCACCATCCATCATCTCCTTGCATGATCGCGAAAGAATTCAAGGACCCTCGCGGACGAAGACAGGATGGCAGGAGGCAAATGAAAATGGGGGCTACGCCTTCCTAAACGTCGCTATTCTTCATGAGAGCCAACCATCAGATGATCACGCTCGAAGGGTTCTGCAACATGTGAGACAGCGTCGCTTAAGAAGCTTCACAAAGTTAACTTCGAAGCCATCCATTTCAAAAATTTGCTTTCGTTGAACTATTAATAGTCCACAGAGCCCCATTCTAATCGAGAACCCCCCGGTTGCGCCTTCATGCCCGAATGAGAGTTTCCAGATCGAAACAAAAATGCACACTGCTTCTCCGCCAGACCATGATCCCACTCTGGTAGGGATTCGGGAAAGACGGCAGTCGACGCCTTCCAAGCCAACGCTCCCAAGTCATACTGATGAACCGCAGGTCGCCCCGTCAATACTCTGGAAATTTGAAGCCGATGAGCTGCTTAAACTCGTTTGCCGCCCACATGAGAGAATGAAGATGTACTATGAAGTCTAAACCCAAAGAAATATGGCGAACGAGGTGGTTCGTTTTATGTGAACGAGGTGGTTCATTTCATGTAGTCGCGGAGTTCGTCTTGCGAGGCCACCCAGCGGCCTTTTTCGGCTTTTCTCACTTTTTTCGTTCATGTCGTTATCATGTGAATCATTGCCGCTTTGCGCCCACAATAGTGAGTCCCTGACCGACGCCGTCGGACAAGCCGCCGGTGACGCCCTCAATGGTCCAGGCAATGGCCTCGGTGAGGACTTGGCCGACTTTGCCGTCACCGACGTTGCACAGAGCTCCGGTTATCTTCATGCCCTTGCTGCCGATGGTGTTGGCGAGGTCCATTCCGGCACCCACGAGGTTCTCGGAGATTTTGTATTCTCTTTCGGTGCGGACGGCTAGCCTCAGGAGTAGGAGAATGTATGGGAGCAAGAAATGAATGAGGGTAAAGATGTGGACAACGGCAGACTGGACACTGCGGTGAAGAATAGACCTCTGGGCGCTGCCACCGCGCATAGGCGAATACGCCCGGCCGTCGGGGCTGGCAGGCGGGATCAGGTTGTTTGGGACCGAAGTTCGGAGGCGCTGAAGCTCCTGTTCGTTCAAGTCGGGTGGTAAAGCCTTGAGGATGTAGTCCACGCCGTCCAAGAAGGCTTTTCGCTCAAAGTCGGACCCTCCTCGTTGAGAGGCAACGGCCCTCGCTGACCGTGCGCTGTTGAGCAAATCGAGACCTGAAAGACACAGGGCTTAACAATGGCACAAATGACAGAGAGAATCCTCGCTACCTACCCTGGCTTGCGTATGACCACTCAATACTCGACGGCTGGCTCGCGGCCTGATGCTGTTGCTGGGTGCGTTGATGCTGTTGCTGCTGCTGCCACTGGTCTGCGGTTGAAAATTCACGCTTCTCAGTGGTGGCCACAATCAGGTGCTGTTGTTGGTGATGCTCGGCGTGGACCAGACTCAAGCGTTCCTCGGTACTTTCTGAAATGAGTCGATTTGGAGGGTTGGAGCCGTCGAAGCCGGAATTGGTGCGGGCGTGTTCTCGTCTAGCAGAGCTGATGGTCTGCATGCTCACGCTCTTGCGGATGGAGCGCACCGTCGGCAGCCGCGACTGCAGAGACGTCGGCAACATGTTGATGACGGTGGACGACATCCTACTGTGGGTGAAGGCGATTTCTTCAAACATGGTAGCCCAGGGTCGTAAGGGGGGCATTATGTGCTTTCGAGATGGCTCGGGCTGGGGCGGACTATGGCTCTCGGCCTCTCGCGAACAGACCACAACAAATGGTAGTACCGGGAATTCGAAGAGATGGGCCCTCGTTCTGTCGGGGCGGCAAATTGGTGGCTTGCGATCAGAATCGAATGGGGCTGAGAAGGAATGCCACCGGCCAACAAGCAGTGCTTCTGGGCCACCGCGCGTTTCTTCGCCGGTGGGAATGTGGTGTAGGTGAGAGTGTGTGGTTTCGTTTGGAAACAGCCCAATCGTGTGGCTTCAAGGCGCACACTCCAACGGTTGTTGCTCCGGCGGCAGATCAAGCAGGGAGTACTGTCTTGCTTCTCCGATTGCCAGAGTGCCAGTTGGTGTGATGGTTGGAAATCACCAAGTGGGTACAAGTAAGCAAAGGAAGAGCCAGCAATTTGAAAGGTTCAAATCGGTGGCGGGACGATGTAGGGTAGCAACGTGGTGCCGCGTAACGGTTGAAGAATGTAATACGTGAGACAGAGGGACAGAAGGATTAGGATTGAGATGGATAGCCACTTAGTAATGTACTGTTGTTATGCGCGAAGCAAGGCGAGCAAGGTCGGGTAGAGAGTGTCAGGTAGCAAAAAGGCGGCGAAAGTAGGCCCACGGGTCTGTCTTTCTGTCTTGCGTGGATTGCCCTGGCCGGTTTTGGATCTCTCACCAGGCGCGGGTGCAATCCGCGGTAGCCGGTCAGGGTCACAGTCGATTTGTATGATACGGGGCGAGTGTCCCGTCCAAAAAGTTAGTTACCAATGCTCTGCGACTATCTTCACGTCGAGTCTGGCTCCCAGAGAAGGAAAGCTGAGCTCGAGTCTCGAGTACCGCATGCGTCGGACGCAGACCAGGGCGTGAAAGCACGTCAAGTTGGTCGTTTGGATGTTAGAAACGTTGGACGGTTTACCGCAAGCATGAGAGCAGGCGTCTTGCCTCTTGCCTCTTGCCTCTCGGATGTACATGTGGACAAGTCAGGTAGCGAACGTGGAGCTCGAACCGCATGGCCCCGGCAGGTCAGTGAGTTTACAGCAGCGAAGCAGAGATGAGTGTCCGTATGGATAGGTACTCGGTAGGTGTATTCGCAAAGTCACTCGCTGTGGTTTTCGCATGTGAAAGACAAAAAAATGTTGGGTCCCCTCGGAGCGGGGGTTCGGTCCTTTGGTGTGTTATCGGTGGTCTATCTGATCCTGAGGCGATCCACCCATGCGGAAAACGTCCGTGCTGCCACGAGCGTGGGCACCTACCTGCTGTTAGAAGCAAAGTATCGTTACTGCAGAGCATTGGAAGAATATACGCGATGCTGTATCTTTCCATACAGCCCTCTCTACCTGCACATGCGCAAAATGCCCGACACCCCTCGCTACCTAGGTACGTACCTACTGCGTTGCCTTTATCCGTACAGTAACTGTAGGTACTGGGGGCTTGCCAGGTCTTCTTATTTTTACAAAAACGGGCTCTAGCGTACCTCTGTGCAAAATACTTCCAGACAGGTAGCCTTGCAAACTCCATAATCACCAAGGCATGACGGCCGAAAGCGCCTTCGAGGGCTCTGCAACGATGCATGAAGACACCCTTGTCATGTTCGTAGTAAAGGAAAACCGGGCGCTAGACGTGGCAGGGGTGTCGCAGTTCCACTCGCAGTCACGATTGGGGATGCGGATAGTACACAGGTTGACAGGTCCCTGTTCGCAATCGCAGTTCAACACAAGCCCCTCTTGGCCAATCCAGAGAGTCCGAAGGATCGCAGTCGACGGTCGAGTTGCATCGCGTTACGGGCCTCAAACTGTTGAATCTGCTAACATGCGTATTTGGTTGCACTAATGTAGGGAAACCATCCCCCACAGCATCCCCGCCAACAGCGGCAGCAGCAGATTAAACCATCATCGGCGACTGGAGCAGAAATATTCAAGTAAAAAAGACGCAACCCGACGTCTCGTGTCGCCGTAGCACTAACGCAACGAGTGAGATTCGGCCGTCAGCCCACGCTGCCGCATCTTGCAACCCACACTCGCAACGTCCGTCCCATTGCGAGTTGCGAGTGGCTTTTGACCCCGCCAGCGCAACTCGGAAGCAGGAATTGGTTTTCGCTCTACCCAAGGCCGCCATACTTTCAAACCCGCTACCGACTCGCCGTTTCTCTCCTACCACGTAGCCTGCCTGATGACTGCCCACCCCCATGAAGAGCCGACAAGACGGTGAGAGAAGAGGGTGTTGGAATGGTTGAATCTTTGGAGTATCCGCTGCAGGGTCTCTTCGCCCTGGGTCCTCGAGTCTGGACGACGCCTCGTCTTTCCAGGGACCATCTTAGTTTCTACATGCCATCTCTGCGACTGGGTGTGCACTGGCCTTGTTAGAAGGATTCAAAACAGATCCGAGTCCAAAAGCCTCACTTCTCACCTGCCGCTTCGCCTACCAATCACCATGAACGCCAAGTTCCGCCTCTAGCCAGCCGCATCGGGATGCCGTAGGCCCTCTTTGTATAAACCAAAATAACACCGATGAATCGCTCATTGGCAACTGGCTGGAACGTCGTGTAACCAGTGGCAAACCTAACCGCTGTTTTGTGCCGAGCGGATCCGACTTCTTGGGAGATACTTTCGAGCCGTATGACTTTGACTCTAATACACACTGACACAAATTTTGCTCACAATCACACACCCCACGCGCTCCTCCTCAGCCTTCATGGAGCTAGAGGGGTCTGAGAGCCGGCAGGCACATCTTTGGAGGGTGAAAACGCTTCAGACGGGCGAGTATCGCCGGATCGCCGAACCAGCGCCGCTCCGCAGAGATAGGTACCCGACTGCCTGTCTGCGAATACCTCACTGCCTCTCCGTATCCATACCTTCCATTATCTGCAAGATGCCTTGAATGACTTCCGCTGACAGGCGGTAAACGAAACACTCGACTCCACTGGAACCCACACGCGCCGCTCTCACATGGCCTACAGCGAGCAACGGAATGCACATGTCCACCGCAATTGACCCATCATCCGGCAACTCCAATCCCACCGTCTTGTATCGCCGTTTACCACGCCATGACTGATCAGGCGCCATCTCCTCAGATGATGGGAATCCAACGTGCTTACAACGTTTGCAAGATAAGGGCAAACCAGTATTCGAAGCTTATTAAAAGAACAAGGAAAAACACAAAAGCAAGATAACAGATGCCCAGTGGCGAAAGCACGTGTAAGACAACCCTTCACGGTTGCTAGGCCCCGAGTGAGACATTGCTGCCAGGGCCGCGCATCTCGACATGACTCGGATTTTCCGAGAGCCTCAGCTCGTGAGACCTTTTCTTTTCGAAGAAGCATGTGAGCATCTCTGCTCTCTGTGTGATCCGTCACTTGAGATGAGTACGTGCGTCAGCAAACCCCCCACCCCACCCCTTCAACTTTGTGAAACACAGACCACGAGAGAGATGACATTTCTCGTTTCCTCGTACTACGTGCCGCTCACCGCTCACCTCTCACCGCTCACTTAAAATCGCTACTCGTCCTCGGAAAACGCATGATTTGAGAGATAAGAGTAGAAGGGGAAAAAACTAAACCATCAACCAGTTCCGTGGGTTTGCGGTCCATGGCACAGTGTTTCAGCTCCGACCACGATTCGCGCCTCAAATTAAATTATCGGGACCGAAGGGGGACCACGTCAAAGACGTTATCGCTCTTAGAACTGAGGGTGCCGATCTCCAATTCCATCCGCAAAACTCGGTGTAGATGCGCCGTGATCCGCGCGGTCACACATTCGAAATGTAGGCAAGCGGTTGACAGAAAAAAAAAAAGGTGATTCACACACAGTCAGCCTCTACGTACAGAGTGTAGTGGTATTGTGCATCACTTTTGTTTTTGTCAAACGCTTGACAGGAGAGCACATGCTCGGGGCCAAATGGCACTACCTGTCACCATCACCACTCTCCCTCGAGTCGGTCATCCAGCCTCCTGCTCATCTTGTCTTTGATGCCGGGAAAAGAGGGAAAAGCACGTGAGGTAGCCCGTCTGCGAGATTGATTGACATACTCATCAGCCGGGTAGGCGAATTTCGGGGCCAACCAGCTTCCCCCCCACGCAATTACCCCGAACACCCAGGGTCTCGTCGAAAAATATATGATATTCTGTACTGTTCATTTCATCTGTACGCTGCGTGAACTATGTAACGCTTTGTATTCCAGTCGCGGTTTCTTCGAGGTTCCACGCCCAATG
This sequence comes from Colletotrichum lindemuthianum, assembly GCA_001693025.2. Lineage (NCBI taxonomy): Eukaryota > Fungi > Ascomycota > Sordariomycetes > Glomerellales > Glomerellaceae > Colletotrichum > Colletotrichum lindemuthianum. The sequence continues at coordinate 257,187 of MASP02000238.1, read as the reverse complement.
ATTCCTCTCCCGCAACGTCCTCCGCCGCAGCCCGTCGGATCAAGACCCCTCACCGCACGACGAACGCTCCTCAACTCGGTGTCGTCGTCGCCTTCTCCGCCGCAATCTTGGCCTCCATCTTCCTCCTCGCCGCGAGGATCATCTCGTCCCTCCGCCGTTGCAGCAGCGCCTGTCTCTCGTCCCGGTTCGAGCTCCATCCCTTGCCCTCCTCGGCCTGCTGCTGCTGCTGCTGCTGCCTGCTCTGCTCCGCCGCAATCTGCTGCTGCAACTTGTACCTGGTAATCAGATCCGGCTGCGTGGGTTTCTCGGCCGCCTTGGACGCCGCCGCCGTCGCGGCGCTGGCTGCTGCCGGGCTCGTGCCTGGCGGGGGAGGCGGTTGGAAGGTGATGGGTGGCTGTCAAGTAGACGTGTCAGCAAAACCGTGTATCCGATGTGCGCATGCCTCAAGTGTCAATCATCTAGGGATCGTATCGTCGCCACCTAAATACCCCATGACGGCAACCCGGCACCCGAGACAACCAACAAAGTAACATGTAAATCAGAGTCCATGCTACTCACCGTCTCCATGCGTCCCGACAGGATCCTCTCAGAGGTAGCCTGAATATTCCCTCCATTCCTCTGAAGATCCCAAAGAATCGCGCGCCGTTCCACCTGCGGGAACATCTGCTGTATCCTCTCGACAGCCGCCTCGCGCGTGCGCAGCACAGACTGCGCGTTCTGCCTCGAAGCCGTGGCCGAGGGCGGCGGCGACGGCGAGAAGAATAGGAAGCGTATCACAAACGCAGAGAGGAGAAGTATCACGACCAGGGCCGGTAACGAGATCTGCTCGCTCGCCATGGTTGCGGTTCGCGTTGGTGGCGGCGGATGGTAAGCCAAGGGGGGTAAAGTTTCGGTGTTTCCCGGACTGGCCGGATTGCGTTTATTCCTAATCCCGGGAGTACAAGGCTTTCTGTCAATTATGTTTTCGCATAAAGTAGATTGATCTGTCTCGCGCGCCTCGAGGTTTTTGCCGTGGTGAGGTCAGAGGCGAGGGGGCGAGTCGCCGACGGGCGTGTTGAGATGCGATCCTGACAGGTACGTCGTTCGTGGAATTAGGTAAGATGTCCACGCTAAGCTGGGGAGCTTTTATGGAGAGATGATAGGAGCAGGGATTTGGAGCTTGTGTGGCGCGAGACCGGAGCTTTCCGCACATGGAAGGGGCGCACGGGGCACTTCCAACCGCTTTGTACAGTCCCGGTGCCTAAGGTATAGTTATTAAGTCACTGACCCACCACTGAGACGGTTACAGTCACCATAGAGGCTATCCCTATGACCTGTGAATACGCCAGCCCTCCCTTCGAAGGCGAAATGACGTTGCTGTAGGCGTTGCTGTAACAGTCAGCAACTATTGATTTTTGTTGCGTTCATCCAGTATACGTCTACCCCTCAAAGCCGTCGGGTTCCTATAATAGGAGTCAAACCCTTTACAAATGACCGTTGAACAGAGTACGACTGTGACACCGGGCGAAAACAGCGAATCATCACTTGGCGAGTTTCTTCAAGTCTTTGCAGAGTCGGCATCGTCTTTGATTTCCCTTGATCGACGGCCAAAACTTCCCATAATCAATGACTCATACGTACAAAGCATGATGGCTTTTGCCCTCTGTCCCAGCTTCATTCCGGAAGCTTGAAAATGATGCCGTGTCAACATGACCTGACTCAACGCCTGTTCGGTAAAGTGCCCAGGTATCAAGCCGTTCCGGGCCTCGTAATCCACGAGAAATTCATTCATCTTTCAAAGCAGCGGCTGTCCAAAAACACCCCGCCCCCCTATGATGCCGGTGTCAGATTCGTCTCCAGGTCGCCGTAGTGAAGTGTCAGCTCTCTCTGCGTTCATCGTTAGTGGCCGCAGTCCTGAGTATCGAATGCTTTACCCACCCGCTCTTTCAGCCAGTTGGCGGTGTCCCAGATGATGTAGTAGCCGCGCTCGTGATTGGGTCCAAGACTTGCTGGCATCATGAGCTCGTCCTTGGTGAGCCAGAAGTGCAGCTTCTTGTGCCAACGCCAGTTCCGAGCGTGTCTGGGCTATTGTCAGCGACGCTCGTGTCTGCACATATGAGAGATCATACAGTTCTATCGCAGCTTGGTGCTGCTTAACGTCCTGCGTACAACTGTAGAAGATCCAGAAAAGCGTCTCCTCGTTAAAGGACTGGATTTTAGTCTCGATAGGCTGCACATTGGTAACCTTGTAGCATTCAGGAAGTCGGACGCTGGGAAGTGCAGGCCGCGGTGGCGTGTCGTCGAAGAGAGAGTAGATCTGAGTGGATATGGGCCTGGCATTGTCAGCAGCGAGTCTAGTGGAATTAACTGCCGCATCTCTTACTCTGGCGAAGCGACGTTGAGGCCAAACTCGGTAGGATCCATGCCCTGTATGAGTGCAGCGTAGCTCGGGTAGTTGTTCATCAACATTCGTAGGCCTTTGACGCCAAACTTATCAATAGGCGCCAGGCCGGCCAGAGGATCTTGCACCTCAAAGACGTCATTCTTGTCGTCCTTGGCCTTGCCGGATAGCGAGTCGTTGCCAATAGCGCCTAGAGGGTTACGGTTCTCAGTGCCTTGACCTATGTTGTCGCCGGCTACTTCGTCACGGAAAGCATGACCTTTTTGTCTGCTGTCCTCAGACGGTCCATCCTGTGTTATCGGTTGGCCTGTCGTTTGTCAGTTTCCCCTTCGAACCCACACAAAGGTAGCCCGGCAACTTTGCATACCTTGAGCGCTTGCAATCGACGGCGAGCGACCGTCAGAAGGCCTGTTGTTTGCGGATAGCGCGTTTAGCAGTCCGTTTCCTGCGCCGCGGCCAGGAGCTATCGCCCCTGAGCCGCCCGCTTGGCTGCCGAATCCCATGGAGGGCATCATGTTGACTACGCGCTCGCCGCCAATCTCACCGTTCGCGTTGCGATTCAGTGGCGGAAAGTCGTCCACCGGTTGGGGCGGCTGCTGCGACGCCGACGCGACACTGTTTTGGTTGCCAAAACGGAAACCACCTTGACGAGCCGCAGCAGGGTTGAACAGCTCATCCTGGGCGCTCGGCGTCGGCTGGTTTCTCGGCACAGCACTGACGATATTTCGCGATGCTGTTGACGACCACATGCTTGCCTGGCCGCTGCTGTTCATCTGGGCGTTGTTGGAAAGCGAAGGAAATTCGCTACTTCAAAAGTCAGCACTTCTTCAAACCACGTCTATAGCAGTCGATTTTGACGATAATCAATAGAATAAGGAGGCAGTTAGAATGATGAAGCTGAAGAGGAAAACAATTACGTTTTCAAAATCTCAGCATACCCCTTCTTGGGTTGCTCCTCATCGAAGCCTAGAGAAGCTACCATCTCGTCCTTTGCAGTCTTTCTTCTGCGTTGAACAAGTCTGCGCTTGCACTTGCCCATGGTCTAGAGGAGGGGGGAAGGGAGAGAGCAGCAGGAAAGGACAAGCAAGGACGTATGCAGTACAGAAGTAAAGCAGGTGAAAGCTTCAAGTGCTTGGAGACTTTCTGTCTTTGGAGTGATGGTGAAGCTGAAGCAAATGTGTAGAGGATTGACTCATTGAGAAAGCGTGGGTGAAGGGGTCTGTCTGTCTGTCTGCAAAGGGAAGGAACGATCGCACGTACTTGAGGTCAAGAGGTGTTGACGGTGTTGACCCGCTTAGGCTTTGCGCAAAACTGAGGTTGCCTCCAAGCTGGCGTCCTTGATTTGGCAGTCCAGTACCTCCCATAGGCACTCCTCCTCCAAATGCCCAGCCACTACCATTGCTGGCTGTAGTCCCCAACAAACTCCTTGTTAACAATGTTCTGCTGTCGATGGCTGGATCCTAGCACATGTGCCAGACAAAGCTGCGCCCATACCTATTTTGCCATTCGGTAACCGATTCGACACTGTCCTTCCTGATTGTTGTTGCTGCAGCTGCTGCTGCTGAGGCTGTCCACCAAAGCCTGCTGGCATGCCTCGCAATGATTGAGGAACTGCCCCTACTAGTAGCCGCCACTGTCAGCTTTAAGACCATAATATGGCTATTTGTGTGTTGGGAAGCTCTGAGGGCAGTGTTCCCCTTCGATATATATATATATAGCATATATAGTGGAAGAATTCCGTTTGTATGTCCATTTACTCAGGTCTACAGCCGTTTGATGTCTTGCCAGCACCGCCGTGGCCCCCGTCTGTACAGACGATGGCGAGTTCTGGAGGAGAAGTTGATGACAGCACGACGTGTCGCGTAGACTTTTGCGGTGCCCCATATCGATATATCGAAGTCGCAGACGCTTCGGCGCCAAGTTGACGTGTCGCGACGAGGTTCTGATGGCTTCCATGGACATGCAAACGGCGGGGTTCCCAGAGGCTAAAAGGAGACGGCATAGGATCAAGCCTACCTGGTCGGTTCATATTTAAAGTTCGTCGAGGGTTGTGAGAAGTCGCGCGTCGTCGCGGGTAGCTCGAGGTTCAATTCGAATCGCAAGGGGGGTTTGATTCGGTCGAAGGATCAATCTTCTATCGGGGAAGCTAAAGTGCGCCAGCAAATGAAGCTCCTAGGGTACGGGGATTGATGGTGCACAGCATAGCATGGCCCAAGGCAAGGCAAAGACGTCGAGTGGCCTAGCCGACGCTAACGCACGGAAGACCGGTCAAAGATGGACCCGATGGCCAGTGCACCTGAACCTCCACCAAAAACCCCTGCGCCAGTGCGAACTCACCCTACGCCTCCTTGAGCCTTTTTTGACATCGCTTCTTTCCATGTTACATGGGACGACCGCCGACAGGACAGGGACGAAGCTAAGGGTCCAGGGCAAGTCTATTTTGTCACTGTCGCGAATGTACAACAAGTGGCGCATGATTTGCGAGTAGGATTCTTGCGGCGCATCTTCGAGATGTCGTATCGTATTGTCCCGGGATGTACAACGACACGGCTGTCTAATTCATGCAGAATGGTATTGCGTTGATATTCCTATTCTACATTTAGACCGATTTCCTGCCCACCGGGCCAGAACCCTGTTCACATCACATGTCGGCTCCTGTACCCTGGGGAAAAGTGACTGTTGAGCACACGAATGTCTGTCTGGTCGGCATACATGCTTCCATGCTCGCGCTCGCGCGCTCGCCTTTGTTTCCGGTGTCTCTGCCTCTGCAGCTGTGTGAGCTCGAGATCTCGACACCTGATCCTTATGGCTGGCTGCTGCAAACCGTCACACCTGCTACTGGCTGTCGGACAGGCTGCAGTCGATAAAGACGTTTACCTGGCACTTGTGTCGCCTTGTTACTACCTGTGCCTTGGCCTAGCATTGCTCTAGCGGTCGCACAATCGCGACGAGTCCGTGTCACTTAAGTCAACAAGTGGCGTATCCGTACTTTTGGTTTGTATTATGGCCACATTTTATCAGTCCGAGTATTGACAGTGCGTGCTGTTCCACTGGCAACGTACGTGTACAGCATGGTAATTTGAAGTCACTTCACATTATATCTGCCTTCAAGTACGCTCACATGCCACTTCTGACTCTTGCATCGGAAGTTTCATTATCTTGGCAAGCTACTTCTGCGGTATGATGGGCTTGTCATCCATGACAGGAGCTTTACCCCAATACCAGGACTATTGGTGAGATTGACTTGACAGTAGGGAAACCACACCTAGAGTTGGTATCGACTGATCACGGTCACCTCTGATATTCAACCAACTTCAACTGAGACGGGCAGCCGAGGCAACTTGGGGTGATCGCCGCTGCAATACAGTTCCCAAAACTCACATTCATCGTGTAGTCAACGTGACACCTTATTGCTATATCTCGTTCGCGAGGTGTTGAAAATAGTGTTAGTTGTATGAGGAAACAATTACTTCGCAAAATGGGTAGAGTCGAGGGTGCAGACAGTCGAGTAGTGACACAGCAAGACCTTTGGCACCGAAGCTGACTAGCTCACGTCATCTATTGTGACAGTTCCATCACATCTTCTCACGACAAGCTGGCCTATGAAATAACTCACATCTAAATTCCCCCTTGAATACCTGTAGAATACGACCATGCATGCCAAACTGAAAATTAAACGCGCGGATTCATGCAAGATGCACTCATAAAGTGGTTTCATTCATGCATCCGAGCTCAATGTTGCCAGGAGGCTCTTCTCAAAATCAACGCCTTGGAGGTGTCTACCGATGAGAATGATTTTGCCCTGCTGAGACCCCGTCGCCTCCCGAGACTGGTCAGGCGAGTCAAGAATCTCAAAGATCTCCCGCACCCCCTGGATGAGCTTGACATCGCCATTCTCAAAGACGATCCTGCCCTTGGAGCGATGCACCTCGAGCACCGTGTTCTCGTCACCCGGCAAGCGACGATCCCAGAGGACCTTTCTCAGCCACTTGTCAATGTTGGCCAACTGCGGCGGTGCAAGCTTGGGCACCGGGATAGAAACTGTAGAAATGGTCTGCACCCAGTCAGCTACAGCATGCTTACAGCATCCGCCACTAGCAACTTACCGAATCAAGATGGCTGTGACCCTTGTGGCTTGTATCGAGCTCGGCCACCTGGTCGTATGCATGCAAGTCTAGCAAGAATCCCTCGAGCCGGGGTACCTCGCTCTTCTGCGTAACGTGAATCTTGGCAAGACCGTTGATGGACTGTATCCTCGACTTCACCTGCTCCAACTCTTCCTCGGAGACGAGATCAGATTTGTTGATGACAATCACATCAGCATGCGAGATCTGGACGTGGGCTGTCGTCATGAGAGGGCCGTGAGCGTGATCGTCCTCATGGTCGTCAATCTCAATCTTGCCCGTGGGGTCTTCGAGACTGCGGAGAATGTTTTTCGCGTCAACAAGGGTGACGATGCCATCCAGGTAGATTGTGCTTCCCAGACCATCATCGACCCAAAACAGGGGTGCCAGGTTACCGGGATCCGCCAGCCCGGTGGTTTCCAAGAGAATGTAGTCGAATGCGCCCTTCTTCTCCATCAGTGACTCGATGGCATTAACACCAGTGTCCCTTATAAGTCAGCATATCGTGATTAAAAATGCACGATGTAACTCACTTGACGGAGCAGCAAATGCAGCCGTTGCCGACTTCGAGCCATTCCTCGACTTGCTCATCTCCCTTGTTGACAGTGAGAGACTTTTCAATATCGAGTGCTGGTCTTCAGTCAACGACGAGGGCAACTGGAATTTGGAATAAACAACTAACAGTCCCCGAACTCTGCGACCAGTTAGCAAACCTAACGCAACAGGACTGATGAGATAACCGTACCGTTCATAATGACTGCAATCTTCTTTCCATGTTGCGCTGTCAGGATGTAGTTGAGCAGCGTCGTCTTTCCAGCGCCTAGGTATCCGGTGACAATCGTGATTGGTACCTTGATCTGTCTTTCCGAAGGCGGCAGCTCATCTTCCGGGAGAGTGCCGGCCTCGACCAGATCAGGCGGGGCATCATCGTCGAAATCCATAGTGGGCGAGGAGATGGAGGGGAACCCTGTGAGTGTGCTCGGACCAGCAGTCTTTAACGAGGATTGACGCGAACGAAGCTCGATGTGAAGAGTTATTCAACGTCAATCAGAGATCTGGGCGGGCGGGACGAGGTAAATGCCTTGTCACTCACTGCTGAGTGAATGAAAGTGCAGTTTCTACGCCACTGAGAGTGATGTTCTGTGTAAGGCAAGTTACCTGAGAAAACGACGTAGCCAGGTACGTACCGGACCTTGAACTTGACGTCGACAGGGCCCACACTGATACGATACGCCTGGCTGGTGAAGAAATCCTGACTAAGCCCCGAAATCAGGGACTCTTTGAGCGGTGCGTGGACCGGCAGGAAGCTCTGGCCCCCCCCCCCCCCCCCCCCCCCCCCCCCCCCCCCGNNAAACCCCGGCCCCCCCCCCCCCCCCGACTCCCATAGTGTCCACGGATGAGAGACTTGGGAGCTCTAGCCGCCCGTCCATAGGCCGACTTTTCGCAACGCCTAGACTGGGAAGACGACACCTCCAACTCCCGTCGCGATAAGCCTCCAGAGAGAGACGCAAGCGACTTCTGCGGCACCCATTGCTACCCGAGCACGAGAGATCGAGCGTCCAGCGATTCTCCCTAAGCGCCCACAATGTCAATGGCGCCGAGCTCGCCCCGGCTGCCCAGCCCACCGCCGCCCGCAGAGATCCAGATCGGCCCAAAGTCCCCTTCGATGGGCGGCGCGCAATCGCATCGCCAGGCCTCACCCATGGAGCAGTCCATCATCGACGCGAACTCGCGGCGTCGCATACACCCGGGTAACAGGGCCTCTGACATGGCAGCTGGGCCGCCGCTAGTCCCCCTTAACGAGGTTCGTCTGGCTCCGCGTGGCCTGGGCATACGACCACGCAGACAGACGTGGAAGTGAAGGCATGGCACTGATTTCTGTTTCCCCTCCAGCTCGACTCGGCCTTCCAGCTCCAAGAGCACCTCGCAGCCCTCCACTACGACTACACAAACGCAAACAGCACGCCAATAGGCCGCCAAAGCGCAGTCCAGCTCGCGACCCCTCCCCAGGGCATCGACCGCACCCTCTGGCTCTACGAACTGTGCCGCTTCCTCATCTCGCAGTGCAACACCCTCATCGTCGGCTTCCTCTTCGACTCCCCGCCCTGCAGCGCCGCCACGTGCCCCGAGATGCGCGCGTCCGAGTGGCAGTTCCTCTGCGCCGTCCACGAGCAGCCCAAGTCGTGCTGCGCCATCGACTACTGCTGCCACACGCTCGACTGGGCGGCCAACATCGTGACGGATCCTAAGATCTTCCCGTCGCGCTTTGTCGTCGCCTCTGACGGCCACAATAAGGGCGTCGCCGTCAAGAACCTCGTCAACGTTTTCCGCCGCCTCCACCGCATCTTCGCCCACGCCTGGTTCCAGCACCGCGCCGTCTTCTGGACCATCGAGGGCCAGACGGGTCTCTACGTCTTCTTCAAAACCGTCTGCGACGTGTACGACCTGCTCCCCGCCGAGAACTACAAGCTCCCGCCCGAGGCCGAGGGTCTCGAGACCACCACCGCCGTCCCCGACGCCAACGGCGCCGACAAGAAGCTGCTGCAGCAGCTCCCCATCACCATCGCCAAGCCACCGCGCGGCGAGGGCGAGGACGACGGCTACCAGCCCGTGGGCAGGACCGCCACGAGACGTCACGTCAGAGCCAGCCCGTCCGTCGGCAGCGCCGTGACAACCGTCGTCGAGGCGGATGAGGAGGACAACAACGACGTCGCGAGCAAGATGCGCGAGCTGCCCATCTCGGCGCCGGAAACGGTCGACGAGGAGGAACCCGAGGTCGCGGAGGTGCCCGTCATCGTCGAGAAGGAAATCATGGAAGACGCCCCGTCGCCGGACGAGCCGCCAAAGGGCGCCACCACGGTAGTGGAACTCAAGGCAGAACCCGAACACGAGCAGCCCGAGGAGTCTGCCGACGAAGGGGACGAGACGATTGTCCTCGCAGACGACGAACCCAGCAATCCTCCGGCCGACGAAAATACGGAGGATCTCCCGACGACGGCGGCAGCAGCAGCAGGAAAACCCGAGGAACCGAGTAAAATCAAGCACGCGGACGGCGGCGAGGAAGAAGGAGTCACACCTGGCGAACCCGAGCAGGAGGCGGAGGGCAAGGGCAAGGACGTCAGCACCAAAGACTTTGCGCAAGAACCAGCCGAGACGGAGACTAGTACAGACGCGATAGACGACAGCAAGACGGCAGAAGGACGCAAGGACGAGGATACCAACAAGCCCGAGGGCGAAAAGAAGAGTCCTTGATGACGACGGATTATTTACTTCTCGCGTCACAGGTTGGGTGCGTCCTTCCGACGAGGAGGTCTGTGGCGCATGTTTCTCTTGTTCTGTTCATGAAATGAGGCCAATGTATGTATAGTAAACCTGTCTTTTAATACGGTGATGAAAGTCCCTTCACGAGTTGTATCAATAGAAGAAAAAAACAAAACAGACGGCATGTCTATATCTAGTGGGGGGGTAAAGTAGGTTTGACGCGCCAGCATGTCCAAGATATCCTTCGAAAAGGGGTAAGAAACAAGACTATATGATACAATGCGGAGAGAAACTCCCGCCCTCGAAAGACGTGAAAAATTGAACAGACGGTGCTGAAATGCGTCGCCCTGCCCCCCCGCGAAGACAAGGCGGGCGATGACGTCTTGACGAATGGCGGGCGGCTGCGGGCGTGTAGTTATGTGACAATGTTTCGACGTCCTGTCCTAGATGTATTCGCCGAGGAGTAGTTCCAAACCTGGCGATTGCCCCTTTTGTTTCGACAACCGCGTACGACAAGCTCCAACACATCATCTTGCACCCCCCACTCAACGTGCCGGCCCGTGATGACTTCAGTGGGCCTGGGTTGTGTCGTGGGGGTTCTCGCCGCCAAGGGCCGATGCCCCGTCAACCATTTGCATCTTTGCAAAAATGTGTCGCACCTCCCGCAGATTCTCCATCTGTGCCGATATGGCATTCGCGTTGCGCTCGTCGGCAAAGGTACGGACGTTTTGGAGGATGCGGCTGAACCCTTCGTCGTTGGGCAGCCACCAGCGTACGCAGGACGGCTCGCGGACGAGCTCGGCCATCTTGGAGCGGAGAGTGATGGGGTGTATGTAGCTATGTCCCGCGTTAGTGCACAACTTTGATGAAATAGGACTACCAGCCCGCCTGGCAGCGAGTTTCCTTACCCCATTGTCTCGAGCAGAGCAAATTTTCGTCTGATCCACATGTGATGCTTGGGATCTTGGGGCAGGAACAAGGCCGAAAGGGCGATGCACGCCTGGATCATGATGAGGCTGCCTTTGGGCTGTTGCGGCCAGCTCTCTACGGCCTCGAATATCTGGCAGATGGCGAAGGCATGGTCCTTGAGCTCGGCGTACAGTTCTGCCCGCTTCGTAGTCGGAGACTGGCACTTGTGCATCATGGTCGTCGAATTCCACTCGCTGGTTAGCATCGTTGTGGGAAATAGCGGGTAGTCGTACAGAACGCCTGGCACGAACGGGTTCACGATGTCGTCTTCCGTCAGCGGTCGAGCGTGGCCAAAGTCTGTGACAAGATGCGCTGGGTCGGTGATTGAGTGATGCCAGCCATCCTTCCAGTCGTGCAACGCCTTTTGTATCCTTTCGTGCTCTGTGGCGAAATCCTCAGCCGATATTTGTCCTCGGCCCCCCCTCGCGAACAAGGTAGACATTTCTCTCGAAATCACCCTCAGACGGCCGGACTCTGCCTCAAACTTCCAATTCAGGTTGCCCTCCTCTATTGCCGACTGTTGGTCGCAGTAGTCGACAAATACCGTAAACCATTCCCGAGGCAGCATCGTCGGAAACCCGCCCATCAAAGCGATGAAAATATCGAAGCGTCCGTACCAGGAAACGATCATCCTTCCGAGTGGGCTCTGCGAGGCGGTCTCTGGCGTTAACATGTGAATCAACATTTCGTAAGCCGCCTTTTGGTGTCCCATGAGGTTGATCCAGTCGCCTAGATATTCCTGCGCATCCTTCAGCCAAGGCCACAGCCAGTACGACATGATTCCTTACCTCGATCGTCGCCAGCTGGAGTACAGTCAATAGCGTGGAGATGGTTTGCTTCTCTTTTCTTTTTAGGGAGTTGAGCAACAAGATGACGCTTTTGTTGTAATATTTCAAAAAGTCTTCCATCTTGCCATCCGGATCCTGCAGAGTGCGTTGATATGCAGCGAAACCTACGACAGCGTATAGGAGCGCCTCGTTCTGCAGAGCAAAGTTGGGCAACACGACGCGGAAGACCTCATGGGCGTCGGTCAGCATGCAGTAGTGGTAATGAGTGACGTTTTCGCAGAAATACTCGAAGTGTTGCCGAATATCAAGAGGCAAATGCGACCAGTCAGCGTGGCTGTTGAGAGACAAAAACCCAAGGTCCGGGATGGCATGCGACGTTGTCGTTTGACTGCTGGATGTCCCGACTGATGCTGATGGAGAGGCACTCTTGTTCCCTTCGTGTGAAGGTGTCTCGGAGTCTTGGCGAGTACCACCGGCACGCTGAAGGTTGATGGAAGAAGCCGTACTGCCATCACTTGGACCAGAGAACTGCTTCTGCTGGAATTCTTCGTCGCCTTCGTCCTCGTCTGGGATGGTGTCAAGACCTGATGGCTCCGCGTCGTCCTCTCCATCATCGGGGTCGTTGGAAGAATCTGGACTCGTTTGCTGGGCAGTGGCCGTTTCCTTTGACGATGTAGCTTGACTCAACGAGCCTTTGGTTGCCGGAGGCTCGGGGTAGATGCATTCACGATTGCCCTTTCGACATCCTGTAGCGTGATTAGCAACCATGGTCCATACTGGTCATACTGAGCATCAACGCACTATCACAGATAGGCCTGGTTTCATCACACTGTCATACAGTTAGAAACGAGCGGTAGAGCATGGAGACATCATACAGACCTTCACCCTCCTGCTCCTGCACATGTAGCAGCCGGACCGTGTGCGCCGGTGCTTCACATGGTCGAGTCCTTGACCGGACTTTCTACGGTTACGGGAAGACTTGGGGGCGTTCAGTCCGACGGGGTCTGGAAAGCCTGTGAAGTAGCCTATATTAGGATACGACCCAGGCATTGCGCCACCCATCATGGGTATATGGGTGCCGGGGAACTGAGGGTGTATCGTATCATGAGGACTCATGCTCGACGTTGCTGATACTCCGGACATGGAGGTGAGAAAGTGATGGTAGTAGTCCCCCATGGCTGCGGTTGAAGTTGATTGGTGCTGTGTTTATGAATGGGACGTCGAGGCAGGTAACAAGCGGGTGGAGTGTGGGTGTGAACGTTTCCAGCAAAGCTCCAGCAAAGCTGGCATGCTTTGCCTGCACAGGCGTACTATCGGAGTTCTATCCCTTGAGGCAGGTTGAAGCAGTGTGGGCAGAAGGTAAGTTCCGACTGAGTTGTCCAGGTCGGGGCCAGGTTCTAGGGGACAAACCCAGTGCGCGGTTCTCCAGTCACCGAGCAATTGTCCTAGAAGTCGAGGTACCGCAGGGTTGTGGGATGATGAGCTGTCTACATGGAAGGGCAGATCGACGTGTGTGCTGTTTCCTGGGATGGGATGTCGGCACCTTTGACTGAGCATGGACGATGTCGCCCCTGGGAAAAGCTATCAACCTAAGAGGCTCACTGACCAGGAGACAGGGCGAGGGCGAGCGGCTCAGGCCGAGCAGGTCGTGGAGAGCAGCGCCCTGGGCGGAGGTGAAGAACGGCGGGAGGGTGACAGAAAGGCCTCAGGTTTGGGGGCCAGGGAAGCCGACTGGGCCGTCTTGATGAGGGTCTAGGTCGTCCGGAGCCACAACAGCTCCTTCGACAGCTAGTAAAGGGACGGCGGGTGAGTGGTAGATGATGCCGTTGTGGGGCACCCGGCGGCCAGAATGTAACAGGGTAAAAGTGAGCAGGGCAACCCGCGCGTTGGTGATGTACCAGCAAGATTGGTGTTGTTGCGCTAGAGTGGGAGGGGAAGTCAGGACCTCGAGGATTATGCCAAAGTGGTGTCCACTACAAGTATGTATGCTAGCAGGCGCGCCCAAGACGACCCCGGTACAATTCGAAAGGCTTGGGTGAGCTGATGGCAGCAGCCGTGGTTGGCCAGATTCTTCTGGGAGCCAAGGGACCCGGTCGCAAGGAGTTGGTGTCGAGGTTGGCCTCCCATACAAGTATGCGTGGCATAGGATTTGCCCCGTCGTGGGAGCAGGATTAGGAGAGGCGCGTACTCAGTACTCGGTAACCAGGTGTCGATTTGCCGTAGTTCCACTCACCTGGGTCCGACAAGGGGTAAAGATCGCAAGACAAGGATGGGGATTATGAGTTTCCGCCACACGATGAGGACGATCGAAGATTCAGAGTCGAAGGAGCTCAGAAATGAGACGGAACTGCCCGAGAATGTGATTGTATCGTTGTGTGCTTCTAATAAGACATGGCGTGGAATGTGATATTGAGAAACAGGCTGATGCTGAGTGGACAACCCGTCCATGAACGAGCAAACGTTTTGGCCTGGTTAAGAAGTCGCTGATTTTGCGGCGGCGTCGTCGTCGTCGTTGTTACTGTTAGCTGGTAGGGTGATGTTTCGAACGTAGTTTAGCAATTCCAGACGACATTGACAAGAAGACCGGGCCGGGATGGAGAGCTGTTGTTCAAAGACGTGATGGAAGAGGCTGGCGCGGGGCGAATGGGCTTCCGGCGCCGTCACTCTGCCAAAGTAAGGCTCACTCTGGTGGTTCCTTGACCTTCCGTGAAGCGGTTCCAACAAACGACCCTAGGTCAATTAAGGTTCCGGGATGGCGCGTGGGTTTTAGGGCGACTGAGGCGTGGCAGCAACAAGAACAAGCTGATACAAAACGTGAATACGGGGTTACTAATTGTGCCAACAGATGAGTGGCAACGGCTGACGGCCGCGAGCTTGGACTGCCTGACGACTTCGTGTTGCATAGATGGATTCCAGGACCAGAACGGCTACAGACGGTCGTGCTGTCGAATTCTCAGCGCGCGAGGAGCAACAAGATGGCATCGTCGAGCCGGGCTGGTGACGGAGACGATGACGATGACGGATGGTATGGACTCACCTGCGAGGTCGAAGCCGCCATAGAGTCTCGGCTGGAGGCACGTGCGTGTGAGTGACGCTAGAGCAGTGGACGTCAAAAATCTGAGAGATGAAGCACAGTTGAGCCCTGGCACAGAATGAGACAAGGGTCTTCCAGCCAAGATGATGTAACGAACCAAAGCTGAGCGCCTAGACTGGTGGGGTGAAGGCTGTGTGTACCAGGCTTGCTGGGTTTAGGGGTTGGCCGTATCCGTACTCTTATGTACGAAGATTGGAGCCCTGTCCCAAAGATGGACCGCGGTACTCTTTAGAAGTTGCCGGAACTGCCAGCAGCAGATTGAAGAGCCGCGAAAGGGACGCAGTCGCCGTCCTGCCGTCCTGTTCTCTCATCACCCATGTATGAGATGGACGAAGGAGGCCGTTACTGGCTTCTTGGACCAGCTCAGTTCATGCATCCCACTGCCGCCAGGCCCGTTCAGTGAAACCTGCGTTCTCAAGTCCGTCCCCTCGAGGCCAACTCCCGTCCGTACTTCGTACACGACCACGACCAGTATGGCCAGGCTTTCCCAGCAGCCGGTGGCAGTTCTCAGCACCTGTTTACGCCTTATTTCACGCACGCCCGGCGTTTGGCCCGCCCGTGCGCCCGGCGTCCAGTCGCATTTCGATGAGCCTATCAGCTATGCTCAAGTGGTCACCCTTGAATGGTGTGGGACTGGTCCTGTCTGAGATGGCGGAGATTGGATCTTCGAGCCGCCGTTAACAACGTCCGTGGAATGTTCGAAGAGGCAATCAAGTTTCGTAGAGGATGCAGAGACCAACTGCCGCGTGCAGGTTTCTCGCATAGAGTTCGCTGTAGACGGTAGTCTACTAAGATACGTTGCGGTGGTGGATAGAAGGGCCTTACCTGCCAAACACACGCACAGCTTCTGCGAGCACCCAGATTGTCGGGGCATGGAGCCACTGGCCTGGAGGAGGGGATGGTAGAATGGAAAGAGACGACCCCTCATTCACCACACCGTCCACGAAGCCCAGTAGTGTACCAGCAAGTGCAAGTACGATTAGACACCCACACCCAGACAACCGGGGTCTGGCGTGTCTGAGTACCTGGCAGGCCTACAGTACTAATTACGTAGTATGCAGGCTAGGGCTGGGGGTGTGTGGTTGGAATCTGAGCACAGACTGGGTCTGGAGTCGTGCGTAGTGGGCGAATTCAGCCCGCTGAGAGACCGAAAAGAAAGAGGGGAAGAAGCTGAGGCGGTACGTAAAGTAACAGCATGATCTAGGTTTCTTGGCTTTGGGAACCTGATGCCGCTAGCACCCATGCTTAAAAGGCGATAGTCCTTGGGATGGGACGAGAAATGAGGTGAAGTTGGCGTCTTTGCGGCCAAAGCTGCGGTGACATGTCGCGCGAAGGAGTGGAGAAGTTGACACGGGAGTCGGCGGGATCAAGGGGCGGGCGCTGATGACTACGTGCTATGTATCCGTACAGCATGAGAATGTGTGCAAGTACCCTGTGCTTAGTGAGTGTTGTACTTACCACACAGTAGTAGACCCGGGAGCGGCTCCCCGATGGTGAAAGAGGGTGTGCCTGCAATGCGTCTTCAAACGTTCATAGTCTATCCTATGTATGAGTGTTGCGAACGCGCGAACGGCCTGTGGACAGGGTAGAGGAAGGCGTCAGCATCTTGGGATGCTGTGTCGAAAGATGGACATCCGAACGGTATCTTGATAGGACTTTTCCGTGAGTCTTTCGACTTGAACTTCAGTATGCCGAGAGGTGGACGTGCTCCTGATCTGCAGAGATGCGGCAAGGTCAGGCATCTTTCCAATTCGCATATGACGGGTCAAACAGACCCTGCTTTCCATGGTAGCAATCCTAGCAGGTTATGCATTTTCGTTTCTCGAGGTAGAAGTTGACAAACTGGAAGCTATCGGGGAGAGGTTTCTCCTGACAAGCCAAAAGAATTGTCAACAAGCGTTCCGCGATGGCGCAGATCAGACGGGGAAATTTAGATTTTGTAGGAGATTGTTATCCCGTGTTGTTTCCTGAAGTGTTTGGTTACGACGTGGATGGGTGGTGCCCAGGCTGGTGCGGCATGGAGCGGGCAGAGTTGAAGATGCAGGCTGACACCAGCCTGAAGACGGTTGGGAACAGGGAGGACCATGTCAGCGGCTCGAACCAGTTGATGCACCCCTCTCCGGATTTTGGCTTGGTGGCCGAGAGGAGATCAGCAACGACGTACTAGCACAGGAACATGCTTCGTCCTATGGATGCTGTGCAGCATAACAGTAGCGCGTGTTTGACCTTGACAGCGTCACAATTAGACCTGGCACTTCGAACTCGAAACCGCAATGGTTCTTGTTGGTCTTGTTCGTTTTGTGGAAGTCGACGCGTGGTTTGGAGACAAGGCGAGAAAGGGAGCGGCGGACTGTTTGAGCATACGTTGTGTATGAGTACTGTGGTATACGTAGTAGGCATCGTTCTTGGTGGGAAAAGCGCCTCGACAGGTGAAGGTCATCGTGTGGGAGTGGGCCACGTAACGCTTCTGGACCTGGCATGTGCTTGTTTGTAGCATCGTGTGCCTTTTGGTTGTTTTTCTTTTTCTTTTTGCTGTTTTCCCTCCGTTCTGGGGTGTGCCCACACGGTGACAAAGGTGCCTGCAATCGTGGAGCCGTCGTGGCAACCCTCCCAATCAGAGGGTTGGACAGCGCGATCCGGGATGGAAATCGAGGCTGCATTAGCAGATGCAGCCGGTGCGATGGTACGCGGTAGAAGAGCGAGAGGCAACCGGAACCGAGAGGAACAGAATGACCGGGCAGGGCCATGGCGTACCATGATGTACTTGTATAGTGTCATCACCGACTGCAGCTGCATACCACTCGACTGCGATCGTGTGTTGTGTGCTGAACACAAGACTGTATTAAGTATGTGATATGCCGCATCCTGACGGGTAGTAGGGATTGATGTACGTACTTGCACTTTTTGTGATTAGGGGGCTGCTGGATATCGCCCACAGTACGGAGTAGGGTAGGTGGTGTGCGATGAATGATGGAAGGTCAGAGTTTGACGTCTGAGCATTACCTACGTACCTACCCGGACGGGGGGGGGGTTTCAACAGTAGCTGGTTTGGCTGTTCCTGGTAAAGGACTAACTTGCTCATGTTAGGTACTGTTCGGAACATGAACGGCAAGAAACCCTTGCATTTTCCTGCATTTCGACTATAGTATCGCTCTTACTATCTCTGGTTAACTGTTCATATTATTAATATTCACTTGTATATACTATTCACAGTTAACATAATAGAAATAGAAGGAGTATTATGATCAAATTGATTGCTATTGCTGTAAAAGGACTATTTTGATCATATTCAAGAAGGAGCCTGTTTAANNGGGCCGTACTTGCCGTTCAGGTTGCTAACATACTGTACAGGCACTGTTGAAACCCCCCCCCCGCCCGCGTAGGTATGGAGCTAGGTGCTCAGTGGAAGCGGAACCTCTTCCGAGAACAATCAATGGAAGGAAGATAATAATTCTCAATGACGATTATGCCTGTCGGAAGTTGACGATGGAGAGGGGCCGTATTGTGTAATTCATCAAAAACCCAGCTCTATGAGATCGTGGGCTTCCCATTGAATCTGGAAATACAACACCCCGTGAAGAAACCACTTCCATGCTAGATTCTACCACGCAGCAACATAACAGTCGACCTAGTATTAACAACACACAGTGCGACAGGCTTGGGATGGGGTTGATAAGGTGGAATTGAGTCTATGGACCTTACTATTATGTACGCATCCGTACCTTCCTCCATTCGGGGGACAGGAACTGGAGCTTTGGGTGGACTTGCAGGCTCTGACTTGACTGCAAGGCACCTCTCTCTACCTGCCTACTTAATAAAGTAAGAGTGCAGGTACCTGTACGTAGGTACTGAGGTGTCTAGGTCTGACGCGGTAGCACACGGTCCCGTCGGCCTCAGGCTCCGCTTTGCTGCAGGACCCAGGCGGCGGCGCCCTTCCCTCCAACTGCCTTTTGGGAAAGCGTCTGATTGCCTCTGAAAGCCAGACGTCAACTCGTGAAATTGACAAGGTATCGTGCCCCTGAGGTGTGCTACCTTAGGCGGAGCGAGCTACCTATCTTACTAGCTGGCACTTGACTTGGATGTACTTCAAGGTAGACTTGATAGGTAGGCAATGTGAATGCAAGATAGAGAGATCTTTCACTCTACAAGTACGGCATTTTCAATTTGTAGACGTGCACAATCTGAATCGTTTCCAAGCCCGAGGTATTTTTAAGCACATATCCACCGTCTACCTACCTCAACTCGGTTCATGGCCGTGCGTCTGCGTAAGGTATGCTACCACGCAATGTAAGAAAGGTAGTTGTACGGATATACTTGGACAATATGATTTAGTATCCAACTGCTGTGGTTTACTACTTGGTAGGAAGTGTCAAGGTTTGACGTTAACCGATTCGAACACGCATGTGGAGTAAGTGGTCTCAGCTTTCTAAGGTAGGTAGGTGTAGACTGGAAAGCTGTTTCTGTTTTCAAAAGCAGGAAGGAAAACCCGTTCTCTAATTTCCGCTGAAGCCCGGCAGCCAATCGTCCCACATCACTGACTCTGTCAACATGACATCTCTGTCTGTTTGTCAGTCCTGTAGGCATAACTTTTGCACAACAGCAACGCCCTTGTGCAGCGGCTGGCAGGGATACTATGTAGACAAGTCTAGGACCTTACTAGTCTTGCTTTGCGATTCTGATGTAAGATTCTCGCATCAGGGAACTTGCCTGTACTTAAGTCGGGGCCACCACCGCCCTCCTCTCCGGGCTCCGACTAATACTGCACGACGAACGCATTCCCTTCAACCAGACTTCGGGGTGTTCAGGAGTATACATAGGTAGTAGTGCTTTGCAGACGGCAACGATCTAACCTCCAATGATCCGATCCAATGGTTTTCAACGGCCCAGACCGATCGAGCTGTTGCGTCTGGGCCATGCCTCTTTCGTAGCGCAGACTGTCTGTCCAGGCTGTGTCCGTACGGCGCGGAAGTCGCGATCCGCGTCTGCAGTGCAGAAGTGCAAAAGTGCAGTACCTCCACGGTTGCCCCCAAGTCTCACAGTGTACTAGGTAGGTCTGGACGTAGGTACCTATGCAGCACCACGGTCGAGGAGGTCACCTGATAAGCATACCCAGATAAGGTAGGCACCTATCTACGATGACTGCTCTCAGCTGCTCTAATGCCATGTGGTACTATTGCACTGCATTGCACTGTATTGCACTGAGCAGGTAGGTATACAAGGCACTTTGCTTACGCTCCCATCGTTGTACCTACAGTAGGTAGGTACTCCTGCCTATGATCACGAGACTGGCCGAGGCCCTACCTCTAGGGTTTGCAATTTCCAGGTTAAAACATCAGCCATGGTTTTACGTTGCCATAGTTTGTACGTAGAACAGACTCTACACCAGTTCAACCTTCCATAGGTTGTTTACCGCAGTAATCACTGGCCTCCTACCCGCCGCGGATTGCCAGACGGTCACTTCATTGTGTACAGGAAGGTCCAAACACCATAGGCGATGAGGCTCGTTTTCGCTCGGCTCGTTTCAACTACCGTATCCATCAAACAAGTCATTC
Organism: Colletotrichum lindemuthianum; assembly: GCA_001693025.2. NCBI lineage: Eukaryota > Fungi > Ascomycota > Sordariomycetes > Glomerellales > Glomerellaceae > Colletotrichum > Colletotrichum lindemuthianum. Next base: position 237,019 of record MASP02000238.1, on the reverse strand, counting down.
CGACTTGACCGCGGAGCAAAGCCTTCGCCTGCCAACGACCTCTCATCTAAACAGCCACCCAGCCATCTACAACGGATCGAGTGGAGAGGATTCACGACTTCATACTTCCCAGCTATGAGCTGCACCATTCATATTTCGCTTGCCTCGAGATCGCCATCAGCGCCCTGTAACAAGGTTCGGTCCATCTACACGAGTCGAAGAAACCTATCAAAATGGAACCGTGAGCGGAAGACGTTGAATACACGATAAGCGATAGACCTCGTTACACGTAGGAGGACTTGGTCTTCGATGCCGTCTCACAAACTTGAACACCGCCTGAAGTCGCCTTACCTCAACCATCTCGTGTCGAGCTCATGGCCATGTTATGCTTACTTCCGAGACACGCAATCCCGCACACGCCATGAACCACTACGGCTCTCTTCACATCGGCACAGCAGGGTTGCACGTTCCCGTGGCAAGGAAGGCATCGAGACAAGGGGCCATGTGGTATTAGGCCCTGGCCCCGGATATCAAAGCTGTCTCGCAACTCTTCTATTTTGCTTTTTTTCGCAACTGAAAAGGAGCTCCCCACCGCGGAGGCACCGCGGAGGCGGTCATGGCTCCGTTCTGAGATTCAAGGGTTATAAGACCCGGACTGCATACTTTTTTCTTCCTCCACCGACGTGGCCACCGACGCGTCGGGATTGGCTTGGCATACTGGAAGCGGTCACAATTTTCATCCAGACCCAACAACATGGCTTCAAGGTGTTCGCAATTTGTTTTCCAGTACGGATAAGCAAATGTTCCAGAAACAGAGAGGTGGCGTCTGCCAACGCCCGAAAGATGGCGCCGTATCGTTGACCAGGATGTGCTTACTGTGGTAGACCTGCCGCAGACTTGTATGCTTGCTCTTCCACCCGATCGACACTCCATGGTTTGGACGGCATGCACTCGTCCGCGAGAAAAAGGGGATGCGCCCTGCACGGAACCCGGCCGGTTTCCCTTGACGGAACTCTCGAGAAGCCTAATATCGTGTTGCCGACCCGACCCAGCGGCGCCTGGAACCCGGCATCCTCGGACCAAACACCCGTGCGGATCAACAGGTATCACAAACGCGTCTGCTTGTTGCCATGCGGTACTGCTGGTTCGGTCCATGGTCATCGTTGATTGGGTATTCCAGTCGTGCGTGATTCGCCCCAACGCGCCTTTGAGCAAGGGTCCCGACATCCGCCACTGTACGAAGAGGGAGGATAACTTGGGTCGACCAGCCCTGTGACGATAATGCCCTTCGGCCTGTTTAAGAACTTGGGCTCATAGTGGAAGTAAGTTTGTCGTCTCTCGACACCCTTCGACGGCCATCTTCTACTATTAGAAGGTCGGCAGCATTGCGAATCATCTGAGTCGGGTTCCTTCACGACGCTGTCAACAGACAGCTGGCTACTCGTCGCTGCACCACCATCACTCCCCGAGGCCATTTATCCTTTCCATGCCACCTTGCCCATATCACCACTGCCCCAGAGATGGGAGTATAGCCCACCGCCATAGGCCGTCGCAATAGGGCTTTGGTAAAAAGTCTGGCTGAATGAATCCCAGAGATGAATGCGCACTTGGCACCTGTGCCCTGAGCCAGTCGATGGTCCATATCAGAGCCAGCTTCGAAACCCACGCTGTTATTCGAAGGTTGTGTACTCTTTCACCGTCGACGCATGTTGAGCTGCCTAGACTCAACTTAAGCCAGCGATCTCTCATCATTATGCTTGGACTTGACCCAAACTTGGCGTTCGTGGGTGTTGCCAGGGTCGATCAGTGCTCTAAGCAAGGCCTGAGTGAAGCCAGGAGATGATCGATGGCGACCCCATATTCCTAGTCGAATGTCCTCCATCATCGGCAATCGATTCAACCCATGCTGGTATGAAATAGATCTGGGCACTTTAGATAATTTAGGCAAGCCGATGTGGGTATCCCCGAGTCTTGAGTAATGACGACTCAACGCTACACGTCCATCCACAGATGTGGACGTCATCCTGTTCAGTCTCTCAGGCGTCGATTAGTCAACGGTTTGGTGGACGTAGCATCACAGCGAGCCCTTTTTGAAGGACTGATCATGAAGCCTTCCGTTTTCCCATGGCCAGCAACAGTACACGTCCTCCTATCATACTCTGTGACGAGCAATAATGCGAGAAGCTCAGAAGACGTCCTTCACCTGAGGCGTGCAGCAAGTCTCGGCGAGACGCATGAGATGATTCATTACACTATCTGACATGAACCATCCGCTCACCGTGGTGTCTCACAACGTGACCAAGGCCTTGGGGACTCCGGCGTGGCATTCTCGCTATACTGTTTCCCATACCCAACGGCCGCAACAGCGCCACCTCTAGGCCTTTGATCCAAGTTCTCCAGGGCAGTTTTTGCCGCTGGGGCGATGATGTCTATAGCTCCATCCATGTTGAAGTCATCGAGAGCGCATGTCTTGATGTGTTGATGTGCTGTTTCTGATAAGTTGATGAACTTCTGCGGTGACATCCCAAAGCCAGGCAAAATATCGAGACGACGGGTGAGATTTCCCAGTCGGCTACTGTTGCCGATATGCCTTTTGGTTCTTGATGGACCGTTTGCAAGCCAATCAAGCTCGAGAAATGCTTTGATACATTGACGAAAACCAGGTAGGCTGAGAATGACTTGCTGTCCAACACGGACGCGTGTGCAGCTTCAATGTGCCTGAAAGGCGACGTAGTCACCGCCGACCTACGCGTGCCTACATGGCAGCTCGGTTCGTTGTTCGTTGTGCGGATAGATCCTTCATAATGCAATCTCCAGGTGGTATTACAAGCGCCTCTGTTCTGATTCGACCTGATATACGACTCTGCGGTTATCCATGTACCCAGCCGTAACTGGTGACGTCGTTGACGGGTACCCCTCTGACGTCGCAAATAGAACCCTAGGACAGGCTTCTCGGGGAATAAAGCAGGCGCGTGGTGATCTCCCAGTATTACGACGTGGGAGCTGATGATGCTGAATCCACCACGTACCCAAGACAGTCCGTGTCATCGACTCGACGCAGCAGTTGCCTAGCCGTGGCTGAATTATTATCACTTCGCTCGTGGACCTCGTCGTCCCACACCTCCCCGGTCCGGCATTGGGAAATCGACTTTTTTTCGAATCCCGCGATGGGCCTAGGTTACACGGGCACTGTCTGCCGGCACGAGCCGATGCGATAGTGGGCAGAGGAGGCCGGAGTTATCGCCGGACTGGTGGGATGCCACTACGAGAGAGACACATACACAAACCTTCGGGTTTCGTTATTGTAGGGACGGGGGTGTTGCAGTTGTACGGGCGTAAATGGCCGGGGCAGCCGGGTGTGTTGGCAGACGTTCGTTGTCGTCATAGGTTTTTCTTTCCCGAATCCTTCACCGGTTGTCACAGGAGTCTGTGTCTTCGGCCAGGTGCGACTCCAAGACAAGAGCAACTTGTACTTGTGGAACCATCACTGCAGAAGGAGAAGGAGGAATAGGGTGGGATTTGCGCCTGATTACGTTCGGAGTTTCGAGTAGATGACCCATGGTTTGGTAACTTGGATTCGCGCCCGCCCATTACCGTGGCCCATCCTATTTGGATGCGGATTGAGGTCCGACATTCCTGTTAATATATCCTGTTAATATACTGGGTAGTAACAAGAGAAAATGAAAATGGTATGACAACACGTCCAGACCAGGTAGGTGTGGGTTTTTGTGAGATTACTCCCGCTCCGTATTATATAATACGGCATTTGCTGCCGCTTCACATCACATGACGAACATCCCTTGAGTCGCGCCCTGGTTGGGAATGGTCCGTTCGTGGACCCTGCAAGGGGATGGGATGGCGAAAGATGGAGTTTCAGCCTCCTCCAGCTTAGGAGACGTGGTTCATCGAGAAGTGAGATGAGGTCAATTGTATGGAAGTTCGATCTGAGAGACTTCAATTCTCAAAATCAAATCCGATTCAGTCAACAGGTTATGACCTGAGTGCGTAACGGACTGTACCTCCTCCTCTTACACCTACCTAATCGCCAGTTCTCACAAGGGAGCATCACCAACGGAGGGAGACGACACTCCAAGCTCAACACCAAGCAAAGAAACAGATTGTCACGATAGAAACACACCACTCATAATCACAAAAACAAGTTCACTTAATCATAATGGATGCAGCCGCCGCCGCCGCGGGCGCGACCGCAACCGCAACTGCAGACCTCACTTCCTCCCCTTTGCTCTCCCACTCCTCACCCCTTGGCTTCGGCTTCTACTTCCTCCCCTTCGCGACAATCATCTGCTTCCTCATCCCGGTCCTGTACATCTTCCCCCCCATCCCCGCCACGACCTCTGACGCCCTACGCGCAACTCACCTAAAAATCGGCCTGTCCCCGCCCAAGAGCAACCTCAAGGACCAATTCTCCCCAGCCCACGCCGCTGCTGCCAACGCTGCTGCTGCTGCGAGCGATGGCCCGGCCGCCAAACTCCACGCTCTGTACATCTACCCCATCAAATCATGCCGCGGCATCGAGCTCTCCAAGAGCAAGCTCCTGCCCACTGGTCTCGAGTTCGACCGGCTGTACACCTTTGCCCAGCTCAAATCCGCCTTCCCCGTCTCCGCCGCCGACTCGGAGGAGACCAAGGACAAGCACAGCTGGGAATTCATCACGCAGCGGCAGTTCCCGCTCCTCGCCACGGTCAAAGTCGACGTCTACGTCCCCGACGCGACGAAGCGCACCGCCTTCGTGGAGCAGCACAGCGATAGCGGCAGCGGCGGCGACGCGTGGATCGTCTTCCGCTTCCCCTGGCAGGACCGCGGGTTCCGGGGCGTCATGCAGCTGCTGGCGGCCAAAATCCGCGGCGGCTGGCGTTCCGCGCCTGAGCGCGAGGTCCTGCTCCCCGTCGAGTTCCCGACGCCCGAGGAGGTTGAGGCGCGCGGCTACGAGGTCGAGGACGTGCGGATCTGGAAGGAGTGGGTGCCGGCGCTCAACATGGGCAAGGAGATTCCCAAGGAACTGAGCTTGTACCTCGGCGTCAGCAACAAGTTGACCATCTTCAGAAGCGATCCGCACAAGTTGCGCGAGGTTTATCGATGTGCGCCCCGCAAGGACGAGACTGGCTACCAGCCAATTGTCGGGTTCCAGGATGCGGTGAGTTTCTCCTCGCGTCGTGACATCGTCTGGTGAGAAGAGAGGAAAGCGGGGTGGGTGGCTGACGCTTGCGACAGTACCCCCTTCACCTGATGAACCTCACCAGTCTCCGCGACTTCGACTCCAAGGTCCCCAAGGATGAAAACCTCCAGAACCTGGACGTGCGCCGCTTCCGCTCAAACCTCATCGGTAAGCCATCTCCCCCTATGTATGCCCTTTCAGCATAGTCGTTGACAAAGAACGGCCCAGTTTCGGGTGCTCCCGCCTACGACGAGGAATCCTGGAAACACGTCACTTTCACCCAGGGCACCTCCAAAACCACCCACCCGGCCGGGTTCCAGGTGTCCTGCAGGACCGTCCGCTGCAAGCTCCCCAACGTAGACCCCGCGACGGGCGTCCGCCACGCCGTCGAGCCAGACCGCTCCCTCCGCAAACTGCGCGAGGTCGACGAGGGCGCGCCGCACATGGGCTGCTTGGGCATGCAGCTCTGCCCGCTCTTCGACGGCACCGACCGCGTAGAGCACATGCAGGGCTGGCTCGAGGTCGGCATGGCCGTTGACGTCGAGCAGCGCGGGGAGCACTTGTACATCAAGCAGTAACAAAGGATGTAACTCGTCTCCTTTCGCGGTCGAGTTTGCGTGGTAACGTGGACGGCGGAAAGATCAAAAGCATAGACGTAGATGATTTAATACAATTTGCAATATAGAACAAATTAACAATCTCTTCATCAAGAAAACTTGGGCCTCCGTAGATTAAATGAAACCGTTACTCCCGAGCCCCGGTTCCGTTCATTACAACGTTCCCAGACAAAGACCAAAAAGAAAACGACGGCGTACTTCCGTGCCGCTCCGCGCGCATTCCTGGTATCCAACCAACCCAAATGACCCTTGCCGTACGCAAACGTGATACACCGCTTGACAGGAGAATTTGGGGACGTGGTGATCCCAAGCATCGTCATCATCATCATGTGCAGTCCAAATTCAAAGCCGAAACCCAAAAGTTCAGTGTGGTGGGCATGCCCGCTCACTTCAGATCAGCCGGCGTCAGTGCTTGAACCACACTGGTGTTGTCGCTGAAGCGCGTGCGGAAGATGCGGTTCGCGTTCTGGAACATGCCGTCCTTGAGGGAGACGACGATGAACTGCGAGCCCTTGAAGCGCGTCTTGATCAGGCGGCCAATGTTCTGCGTGTGCGACAGGTCCAGCGCGGCGTCAACCTCGTCGAGAATGTACATTGGCGCCGGCTTGAACTGGAGGAGCGCCATGATGAGGGAGAGTGCAATCAGTGATCTGAACCAAGTGTTAGTGCTCGTGTCGATACGTCAGAACCGTGGGCAAACTTGTTCTTCTTACCTTTGTCCACCGGAAAGCTCAGTCAAGCTCTGCTTCCACACCTTTCCGAGCGAGACCTTGACCTCGAGACCGTCGCTAATGGTCTTGCCTTCAGGAGGGTCCAGCTTGGCGAAACTGCCGGGCAGCAGCTCGTTGAAGATCTGGCCAAAGTCGCCATTCACCTTTCGCCAAGTCTCCTCCAGGGCCTTCTTCTTGTAGTCATCGAGACTGACAATGGTCTCCTCAATCTTGCGCTTGTCGCGAATGACCGTCTTCATCATTTGCTTCAGCGACACCTCCTTCTTCTCAACGCTCTCAATCATGTTCATCACCTTGGGGTTGATCTTCTTCTTCATGCCCTGGAAACGGTCCGTCAAGTTGCGGAGCGTTGCCTTGCACTCGCTGATGTTCTGGCCCTTGAAGTCATACGGCGTTCCCGTTCGACCAAAGTTGTCCTTCTCGTCGGCGATCCACTCGTGCTCCTTCTCCATGTGCGCCACCGTCTGTACGGCCGATTGCTGCTCCTTGTGGAACTTGTCAACCTGATGACCGAGCTTCTGCATCTCGAGGCTCTCCTCTGCGATGCGAGCGTTCTTCGACCGGATGGCATCTTCGAGAGCGTTCAGCTCGTCGTCGAAGCCGTGCAGCTTGGCGCGCTCGTCATCCAGCTCGGCCTGGACCTCGTCAAGAGTTCCCTGCAAGCTAGTCTGCTGCGTGACCAGGTCTGCAATGTCTTGGTCTTGGGCCTTGATGGCCACCTCGACTTCCTGAAGCTGCTCGCGCGCCGCAGACAAGTCCGCCGCGACCTGTTCCGAGTCGAGCTGAGCGCCTTGCACTTCCTTCTGCAAAGTCTTGACGGAAGCAGAATTCTTAGCGATGCTTGCCCGCAGCTTGTCCAGAGACTTCTGAAGCTCAACCAGCTTAGCGTCCTTGTTGTTGTCGAAATCCTTCATGTCCTTCTCGATACGCTTGACATCGGCAGTGGCTTCGGCATGTCTTTTCTTGGCCTCGGCGGTGTCGCTCTTGAGCTGCGCAATAGTTTCCTTCATGTTTTGAACCTCTTGAATGATGGACGACGAAGAATTTCCGCTAATCTGCTCCTCGGCGAGCTTGATCTCGTGGCTCTTGAGATCCAGCTCCTGCTTAATCTTGCGCGCATGGTCGAGCTTCGACTTCTCACTCGCAATGGTGAGCTGGACCTGGTGCAGTGACGCTTCGGCCTCCTTCAGCTGACGGGTGATGTCGTTCAGCTTCTGCAAGGTCACAAGCACACCGCTAGAGTTGGGAGAGCTGCCACCAGACAGCGTGCCGGATGGGTCGTAGGCATCTCCCTCGAGGGTGATACTCCGCATCCTTACGTTGGGATCGAACGTGACCTTCTTTGCCGTGTCTGCGTCCGCGCAAATGAGAGTGTTACCGAAAACAAACTCCATGGCGGCAGACACCTCATCATCGTAGCCGACGAGAGAAAGAGCTAGGTCAACCTTGCCCGGGGCTATGCGCTGCGCTGTCGCGATGGCTTGCGCGGAGGCTTTGAAAGCAGCGATCTTGTTCAGCGGAATGATGGTAACGCGCTTGCGAAGCTTGCCTCCTTGCAGCAGTTGAGTACCAGTGACCTCGGTATCGACGACAACGTTGTAGAGACGTCCGCCGGCGCAGATCTCAAGTGCGGTACCGGCTTGCGTGTTCTGCTTGTCGAGCGTGAAGAGCTGAGCAACCAGACCCTTAACCTTGGACCGGTCAAAGTTTGGGACAGGGTCGGCGTAGTTGAAGTCAATGTTGGCAACTCTGCGCTTCAGCCCGTCGGCCTCCTGGCGGAGACCACGGATCTGCTGCTGCAAGGTCGATTGTTGCTTGTACATTTCTTCTTCTTGGCCTGGTTGGAACCCGAGCTTGCCCAGCTCCTTCTCGAGTCTTTGAGCCTGGGACTTCAGGCCTTCGAGGTCCCTGAGTAGGTCGGCATTTTGCTCCTTGGCCTTTTTCGCGCGTGGCTCCTCCTCTTTGATGCGCTTCTCAAGATGTGAAATCTTCATCTTGGCTTGCTCCTGCTCCGTGACGGCAGCTGTCGCGCGGTTCTTTGCGTCTTGCAGCTGGCCCTGGTAGCCACTCTCTTGACCATCCTTGGAAGCAACACCGGTTTGCAGTGTTTGCAACAGTTCCTCCTTGGATTCGGCCTCCTGGCTTTGCTTTTCCTGGTCGTCCTTGGCGGCGTCGAACTTGGCCTTGATCTGTTCGTACGCTTGCGTCTTGTCTTGCAGTGCTGCCTCCAATTCCGCCACTGTTTTCTCAACCGCGGTCTTCTTGTCCTTTTCCTCAGCCAGACTCGATTTCTTCAAATCCATGACTGTCGCCAGTCGGACAAGTTCATTGGAGTGCTTTTTGACGGCGTCCTCTAGAGCCTGCGCCTTTCCTCCCTTTTTGAGCTCCTTATCACGCTGAGCGCGGACGCGCTTGACGTCTTCCTCGAGATGAGATATTTCGCTCTTCAATCGATCCGCAGACTCCTCGAGGTCTTTCCGCCGTTGCTTCTTGCCCTCGAGATCTGCTGCGGACTGCTGAAGCTTCTCTTGACACCTTACGTAGTCGTGTGCAACGACCACTCTCGTCAGACGCTCAAGGTCGTTTTGTGTTTGCTGGAAGTCGAGGAACGCCCGCTTCTCTGTCCGCAGCTTCTCGAGCTTCGGCTCGATTTCTTCCGTCAATAGGCCTGTGATTTCTTGCAGCTTCATCTCCTTCTTGGCCATCGTCTTCAGTGCCTTGTCTCTCCTGTCCTCGAACATTCTCGTTCCTGCGGCCTCCTCGATCATGGCGAGAATTTCGACAGCCTTCATGTTCAGAACCTTTGTGATTCGGCCCTGCATAATCAGGAAGTTGGGGTTGTTGATGTTCAGCTGGACTGACTGGAAGAGGTTTTGTACTGTTTGTTGCTGTGCGCGGTGTCCGTTGATGAGGTATTTAGATGTTCCGCCGAGGACAATCTGCCTGGTGACGTTGATTGTCGCATACTCTTCGAAGCCGATTGGGGATTTCTTCTTATCCCTATTGTCGAAAGAAATCGTAACACTCGCCTTCGTGACTCCAGCTTGACCGCGCTTGTAGATAAGGTCCTGCACAGTCTTGCATTAGTATTCGGTCGAATCGCAATGGGCCTTCATCCACGGATCTCTCACCTGGAGGTTTTGCGCTCGGACTGTGGTCATGTTGGTAATACCCAGAACAAAGCAGATGGCATCCAGAATGTTGGATTTACCAGAGCCGTTGAGGCCGGTGATGGAGTTGAAACTCTCGTCCCTGTGCGGTGTGTGAGCCTTGGTCCGGTACTGGTAGATCACATGCATTGTTTGTTTACCATCCCGAAATCACCGTTCGCACGGCATACGACTTGAAGCCCTGGGAAAAAGTCAGCGGCGACGTTTTAAAAAAATCCAAAAGGGTCGCATACGTCTATAATCACTTCCGTCACCCTCATACTGCAGTAGTTAGTAGTTGACGATGTTGTTGCTGAGGAGGGGAGCTCTTGTCAGTGTCAACTTTTTGTTTACTTTCGCCCTGTCGCGTTTCCACCGTCAACCCCCCTTTAGGATGGTCCCTCCTTCTTGCGACTGCTAACCCTCGCCTGAACGCCCGATAAGACCCTTATCAGTTGCGGCAACCATGACCTTACCGCAGGCGCGACACTTGTCATTGCCTCCAAGCCAGGTCGCCCCACGTCCTCAGCTGCGCTAATCCAGATTCGGCCTCGACCAAAACATTCGGCTCGCAACGCAATTGATGAAGGCCCATCAACACCACCGCACGCACATCCGTACAGCTTCGCTTCCCACTTTTGCTATCCTCTTTTTCCCTCGCAGGCTTGCCTACTATACCCCGACTTCTTTTCAACCTCAATGCCCTGGTAATACTGTTTCCTGCCTTTCATAGCGACCTTCTTGCGCTCGTCGCTCCACACGATGGCTACAATGCGAGGAACGCGTGTGCCCGTGGGCTCCGCGTCATGGATTGCCGAAGAGCGAACTACAGCTCTCAGTATTGTGCAAGCTGAGGCCGAGGAGTTCTCTTTCGCAGCCAGAAACGAGTTGGACTGGCTCAATGAGCATATGGCCGGTATCTTCAACGAGAACGAGATGTACGCAGAGCTTCGTCCGAGGTTTACACACATTGCTGACATGTTGTGCAGAAATGTGGCCGAAATATTCAAGACTCCAGGAAAGCTTCGGGGCAAGACCCCACGAACGGCGCGTAAGGTAGACAACGGCGAGCCTCGTGTGGTAGGTATCCCATCTTGCAGACGCGTCGAGTATGGCTGACACTCTCCAGCCACTGTCAGATGTGTTTTCTGCGACACCCAAGGGGGCCCCGAACCCCTTCACACAACAACTCACTCGGACGTCGATGTCAAAGCTCGTTGTCGCGCAATCGAGCTCATCGTCTAAGGTCAATCGAAACATTTCTCCGTTGAAAGCGGCGCCATCACCACGAGTAGCCTCAAAGCAACCTGTTACCCTGGCCGATTCTGGGTACTATGGAAGCCAAGATATGGACAACCTTGATGACATGGATGTCGACCTCGTCGAGGAAGCGACCCAAATTGGGGAGCCCCGGTCTAGCCCGCCAAAGTCCGTCGCAAAGAGTGTTCAGTCAGAACTTAACGATGATGACGCAGAGAACACACGCCCAAGTCCTACCTTGACGCGAACCATGCGCTCACCCGAGATAACGTTCCAGACTGCAAAGGAGGAGCAGACGACCAGGGTTATGAGAGATATCACCGAAGAAGCATCCATTCACCCTTCGGATTCCTCAGTTCCCGGCAGCCCGATCAAAGAAGTTGAGGATCCATCATCCCCGGAGGCTACCCCCCAATCTCAGCCCACAAAGATCGCGTCACCGGTCAAGTCGTCGCCTGAGAAGCGCTCACCCGTCAAGAGGGCCTTCCCCGCATCTTCCCCCGCGGTTGCTGCCTCGCCATCTCCCGTTCCCACGCCTACTGCGGAAGCACAGGAAGACGTCAATGTCCATCTCGACGAAGAAGATGACGAGACCCAATCCCCGTCTGTCGACTCAAGCCCTATTCGACCGGTCAGGAAGAGTAGCCTGAACTTTGCTTCTCTGCCTGCCAGAGAGCCACTGAAGAACAAGAGTCTTGGACCTCGTGTTTCGAGGACTAGCCACCTGGACAACCATCGCACCAGTTACTATGGTAGGCAGACCGGCGGCAAGAGTCTCGGCAATGTCGACGTTCTCGGAACCTCCGACGACGAGGAGGACCATGACGATATGGACATTGACGCTGCGGAAGATACAACGAAGGAGAATGACAACTATGCCTCTACTCACAACAAGGCGTACACTCAGCGCCTACAGGACCAGATCAACATGCTCGGCAAGTCCCAGCCGCACCCAACCCGCCCTTCCAAGTCGGTGTCGAGCTCTACCATCACCCAACAACTTGCCCAGGCCACTGCGACACAACTTGCCCCCGAAATCAAAGACCCCTCTTCGCCGAAGAAGTCAATGGCACCACCCACACCCGGAGCCTTTCCATTGGATGAGGACGAAGATGATGACTGGATTGCACCTCCGGTGCCTGCGAAAGACGGACCTATTCTCAGCCCCAGGCCGCAGCTGCCCAAGAGCCACACTGCGGACGTCATGGAAGGTATCGATGCGGCTGATACTGTTAGTGGCCCAGACTTTGGCTTTCCCAAGCAGCCGCAACTTTTCGACAGGCTGCGCTCTCCCCACCGAGCACCCGTTGCACCTGAGCGTACGACCAGCGCCTACGGCCACGGCAAATCGGCCTCCGTTTCTGCACTCCCCGACCTCTCCAAAGACAAGATTGCTGAGGAGTTGTCCACTGCGCAGAAGCACGTCTCCGTTTCTAATCCGTTGGCTGCGGTGGCGGAAGACGGCCGACCTGAATCTCCCAAGTCGCCGTCCCGTAGTTTCCGTGACAGCCCGCTGAAACAGGTCAAGAACAAGCTCTCCTCCATCTTGAAGACATCCAAGGGTCTTCTTGCAAGTAGTGCGGCGGTTAGTGCTGAGGGCAAGTCCTCGCTGATGTCTCCATCCATCAACCGATTTGCCTTTCATGCCGAATCCTCGACCGAGTCGATCCCGCAGTCCATGTCTACCGAGCCCCTTTACCCAGATCTGTCCAAGCACAAGTCCGTTGATACCCAAGCGACCGCTCTCACCGGCAGTCCTGAGCGTCCTGTTGCACGGAGAACCAGAGCTTCAGTCGAAAAGGAAAAAGAAGACAAGCGCAAGGAAAAGGAAGCTCGTCATATGGCTGACCAAATGAGCAAGCTCGACAGGGCGCGTGCGGAGGAGCGAGAAAAGGCCCGTGTTTTCAGCGAGGAGCAGGAAAGAATTGCTGCCATGGAAAAGAAGATCGCGGAACAAAAGGAGCGGGAGAGAGAAAGAGAGAAGGAGAGGGAGCGACAGAGAGAGATGGAGCTTGAGAAAGAGCGCGCGAGAGAAAAAGAGAGAGAGCGTGAACGAGAACGGGAGAGAGAAAAGGAAAGGGAGAGAGAGAGAGACCGAGAAAGGGAAAAGGCCACTCGAACGCCTGCGCCAAAGGAAGCTCCCCGGCCTACTAGGACAAGCCCTCGAAAAGCTAAGGCTCAGCCCGAGGCGGAAGCCACCGAGAACGCTGATGCGGAGATGACTGAAGCACCCGCGTTGATCCCGCCTCCATCGGCCTCGCGTTCTGCTGGCCCCGGCCAAGCTACCCGGCATAGAGAGCTGCGACGTCCAACGAAGCCCACCAAGGAAGCGGCCAGTCGGGCAAAGCAACAGCCAACAGTCATTCGTGTCAACACCGGATCGCAGCACTCCCAGTTTCATCCCACGAACAGCCAACTGTCTTCGAATCTTGAGGGAACTCTGGGATCGTCTGTCAAGCCCAAGTCGCAGCCCAGCTCTCATACCAAGCAGGCTTCAATCAGCAGCTTCAAGAGCTCCGCGGGATCAACTGGCCGACCCAAGGCTCTTGAGCTTGCTGCTAAACGAAAAGAACAGGAAGAGAGAGATCTCCAAAAACGAAAGGACGCGAAAGCTGAGCTCGAGCGGAAGCGCGCTGCCATGCAAGAAGAGGAACGAAAGCAAGAGCAACAACGACGTCAAGAAGCCGAGAAACAGAGGGAAGCCGAGGCAAAGAAAAGACAGGCGGCCATTGAGCGTGCGAAGCAGACCCGTGCTCCGCCCCCGGCTGCTCGGTCGCAGCCGAATGGCCCCCCTGACTACACGGCAGGCCAACGTAGCGATGGCCAGCCTGCTCGGCCCCCATCACGCCTGCAGTCGACCATCACCCGGCCTCAAGAGGACCGACCGGTCAACGCAATTCTTTCGAATGCCTCCAAGGCTGCGTCCAAGAGGCTCCTTCCTCAAGACAGCGGTCCGGAGGGTAGTGCCCGCAAGCCGACCCGCGCTGGGCCATCTTACCAAGCGAAGGATGCGAAGCGAAGGCGCACTAGCGATGACTTTGCTGATGAGCTTGATATGGATATCCAGCCGCCCAACATCAAAGGACCTCCCGTTCGTCCGCCGTCCGTCGGCTTCAAGAAGGTAAGTTGTCGCAGCCCAGCAGGCCCCTTTCAGATTTCAGTGGCAACTAACTAACAAGGCAATTCAGGAGACGTCAACCAAGTCAATGTACTCTACCGGTCACGGCAGTGGACCTCAAAGCGCGTCGAGAGACTTGTTCAAGGGCGTCGTCACTGCTCAGCACAACAGCACAATCAAGGCCACAAAGCAGCTGGACATCAACCAGTTTGCCAAGGGGGAAATTCCCTTCAACCCTAACCCGGCCGGTCCCGCACACAAGACACCGGCTCGTCCTGCAGGGGGCGCAGCTGCGAAGACGACAACAATCAAGAAGTCGGCGACTCGGTCTTCACCACGATTCCAGGACGGCGACAAGATCGAGTTGCCCGAAATCGACACAGATCCTGAGGACGAAGACGAGGCAGACGGTTTCGTTGCAGCCTGGGCCGATTCGCCCGATTTGCGGAGAGCGCTCATGAGACAAGAGAACCAAGATCCCATGCAGATTTTCGGACAGCCACCACCTCTCAACATGGAGGAGGTGTTCAACACGAGTAAGGAGAGATGGCACAAATTCCGTGCGCGCACGTCGAGCGCGAACTGGAACGGAACGGATCGTCTCACAGAAGACGAAATCAGGAAAGACATAGCGGCTAGGGAGAGGCTGCGTAGAGAGGGTGGTTGGTCCTATGAGATGAGCAAGGACCTGGCTTGATAATCTTGGAGACCGGTTGTTTTGGCGTTACTTTGGGGTTGTGCCGACAGCTGTGTTGGACACAGGCGAATGCGCTCATGAAGGGTGTCAGATTTGAATTTGCAGGGCTAGCCGGGTGCCGAGGGCCATGGCCGAAGCTCGGGTTGTATTCTTCCCTGCCCGACATTGGCGGGATTGCATTGAAGGACTTCAGTTGGTTTTATTACAGGCGGCGTCGACACGGCAGCATACAGCATCGGATTACGGACACGATTGCAATAGTTCGAGCAAAATGACAAGCATGATTTCGTTCTCTGGCCACTTCTGAATGTTTTGCAAAGGCCGTGGTGTGTGCAGACGAAGTTCATGCCACAGAAAAGATAATGGTAAGTTTGACTGGAGGTGCATCCTGTTCCCAAAGATCAGTCCTTGATTCAGCAGCTTGCCAACAGTTGCTGCATGCCGCAACGCCTTCCAAAGCTAGCAGACTAGTGGTTCGGGAAGTACGAAGCTGTCTTGCTTGGGAAATCGGGGTGGTTGTCGATGAAGCGTTACCGGGCAACCAAAGCGCGTACCCATGCTGCCCCCTTACCCAAGCGGGGGCGGGGCAGATCTGACGTCGTCTCAACTCTTGCTCTTTGTTATCCTGGACGTTCCAGGCGGCATCCAGCGTAGAGCAGCAGCATTTGCACAATCACTCGAGATTAGACATGATTGTGAAGGTACGCCCATGTACAACATGCGCACTCTCCCGAAATGATGTCCTTTGGCTTGCTCGATCTGGGTCTAGTGGACTGCAGGATCACGCTGTCAGTGATTCTGAACATGGGCAACGAGGCTTGAGCAGTCTGCTCGGTGCAGAGAGGAGACTTATTTGATGCTATTCTTTCTCATCAATTTACCGATTTATCAGTTTGGCACCCAGACCAAGACCCATCTGTTTATTAGCTTAGTGATGAATCGTTTCTGCCCATCGTCATACTTCTAGTGGACCACGTGGACTTGTACCGGTGTTAACTAGCTGTCCTTGCTGCAGTGCTTACTGTGGAGGTATGTAGTAATATATATAGTTGCAAGTTCAAGCTTGACGAGGACTATGGCCATCAATCATTACATGCAGTCAATATATGGACGTCGGATGTCTGCTCTTCAAGAGCAGCTATTTGGGACGTACCTTAGAACTACCGACGTGCGAGAAAGGGAATTGTGTTGACAGGTTGTGGTGCGCGCAATTGTCTCAGCTCGAATGTTGAGGCGGTGCACAGTAGAAACATGACGACGTCGTGGCTGGAGAGGCGGCGCTTGGGGCGCAGCCTAGCTTCCCGCTGGGGCGCTCTCCAAAGCACCTGCAGTCATCAGTTAATAGATTTTATATGCGGCAGGGTACCTAATAATATTTACCAGTCGGTATTAGCGTTGGCCCTAGGGAGCAAAACCGGTAGAGAACTGAGCCCAACCCAGCGTTGTTGCGACTCGCCAGAACTCCAGGGCTCTCCTGCCTTACCAGCATCCCCGGGAGTCCCTGAAGTCCCTTCCAAAAATCAGACCCTTGCCCGTTGACCCTCTGCTGTCCGCGCAACCGGACGGGCCGTCAACACAGAGCCCGTGCCTACGAGAGAGGAAAAAGGCGACGGGATCAATGTCCGTACTTGCTTTTTCTTCTCCTGGCTGTTCTTCTGGATTTGAGCCTCGTCTGCTTCTTGGACAAACCCCAGGAACATCTGAACGAACGGAACGCTCTACATCGCATTTGCATTTGCATTTGCTTCCTGTTTGACGTCATCCGGTATGTTACTTCCCTTCCACAAGGCATGCCCAAATTCCAATCGCCCGCGCCCATTCACCATCCAATTACCTCGCCCATGCTACAACTGCACGACTGCTTCTTCTCTCCTCTCTGGATACCTTGGAGAGAGAAAAAGGCGCCTATCAATCATTGCTCTCAACCGTTTGACTTCTCTATTTCACTCCTTCCTGACTGGCTGCTGCCCACCGTCTTCCCCCGATCAGCTGGTCCGCCTGGATCTGCGTCATAAGATGTCTACATGACCAGGCACTTCCTACCTAGTCACTCGCAGTCACTTTGTTCCATCATCTGCTAGAAACACCAACCTTCACCCGTACAGCAGTCGCCTGCGCAACATACCTGCTGCCGAAGTTGTGGTGCTACCCTACACTTAGGATCGCTACCCTTGCCTCTGATGCTCCCGTACTGAGACAGCTGGGAGTTTGCCGACGCAGACTAGCTAAAGTACCTGGGTTGTCTGGACCCCTCAGCTCCGACTCGTGGACGCGGACGCTACTTTGCTGCCTTCTTGATATACAACGCCGCTGCTAACCTACACTACATCACCAGCCAAACACTCACTCCCAAACCTGACCCTCTCTCACTGCATGCGAGCCGACTTGGCCGTTCTGCCCACCGCCGAGCTCATCCCGGAGACGTGCACTGCCGACCTGCTTGGCACATCCTTCTAGCCACGAGCCCGTCGAACCCGTACGCTACCCTCCTTCCGAGCCACCAAATCCGAGCCACCAAACCAACTTTACCCGTAGGCCGACGTCACCCTCACAATTCCACATTGACGCCACCAGCTTCTCAACAGCTCTACGATCCCATAGTTCATATCGAACTTGCGGTCCCAAGTTTTCTTCGCCGGCAGCTTGTTCCAGGCGCAAGTTCTGACGAAGCAGTCACATCAGCCATCGCCATAGACACCGGCCTACAACTGGGAATGCTTTTTGCCAAAGACCAGGTGCCGTCTTCACTTTATCGATAGTCGACCATCCACAACACCGCGAGGATGGTAGGCGTCGACATGACCCGCGATTATTACGCGGACCTCGAGCTTTCAGCCGGGGCCGACGTAAACGACATCAAGAAACAGTTCCGCAAACTGGGTAAGTGGGCATCTTTTCTCGTCAGGTATCTACATACTGACAACCTTTAGCTCTCAAATATCACCCCGACCGCAATCCCGGTAGAGAAGCTGAGGTCAACTCCAAGTTCCAGCTGATCCAATCAGCCCATGAAATCCTTACCGATCCCGACTCGAGAGCCAAGTACGATGCAGGCAGAACCCGATCACGATACCCGACCGCTTCTGGAGTAAGAGGAAACCCGTGGCAAAATGCTGGCGCCAATTTCCCCCCTCCGCCCCGTCGAAACGCGACATCACGCAATCCACCGCCGCCACCGCCTCCCTCTGGTGCGAGCAGATATAGGAATTTTGCGTCCGGTGCTGCTCCTACAGCCAAGGCTCAGCAGCAGAGCGACCCGGAGGCGAAGCGGAGTGCCTGGCACGCCTTCGAGAGCATGAAGAGCAAGGGCAATCAATATCAACAAAAGTCCAAGGCCGAAACTCCACCCGAGCCGCCTAAGCGACCTGTTCCACGAACGCCTTCTCAGAAGCAGAGAGCGGAAGCATCCTTTGGCCGCAAGTCTGGTTATGTGCCTCACTCGCCGGCCCCCATGGACGAGCCTCCTGTGAATGCCTCCAACTACTCCACAACCAACCGTCACTCCAACATATTCTCCGAAAACTCTCACAGGCAAGGAGTACCAGACCCTCTCGCCCAGTTCCGAGAAGCCTACACAGATTCCCGGCAGAGCACGCCTTACTCTGCTCACGGCGGCGAAAAAACCAACCCTTTCGACGGTGTGCCGCTGGGACGAGCTAAGAGCAATCGAGAGAGCCCTCGCGAGCCTCAGCAAACCTCCTATGGACCCAACCTCTCGCCTGGTAGCGCCCACCACAAACGTGCCCAGAGCGTGCCTCGCCAAGCCCGGACTGAGCCATCTAGTCCTCGGACATCAACACCTCAAGATGATCGACCAAACTCGGCAACCGCGAATGCGGCAAACTCACCCAAGGACCCCTTCAGATCAAAGGCTAGCGCCAGATACACGCCGCCAAATGTTGCTTCTGGCTTCGCCCAGGACAGTGGCCCTGCTAAACAGCCCACCTCCGCTGAGGGTCAAGCCCATTCAACGGGTACTCCCAAAGCATCTTCAATGTACGCCAAATTCTCTCCTTCAGGCGCATCCTTCGCATTTTTCTACAAGCCGGCATATACACGTGGCTGCAACCGCTCACCCGGAACCCGGGCAGAGTGTACCGCTCAACGTCGAAAAGCCTCGCAGACTGTTGACTCATCATCTTGTGCATCTTCGTCTCCCAGTGGAGATAGCAATCAGTCCATCACGCCGTTTGAGCGTAAACAAGGCGAGCTGTTGAGTCGGCTTGTTAAGAGACAGGCACCTGACCTGACACCGCTCAGCCGAGAAAAACGCCGCATCACAGCCCCAAAGAATCATCTCAACTCGGAACACTCTGCTGACAGGAATCATGATAGCTTCAATTTTCCCATCGATGACGACACCTTTGAACGAACAGAGCCGCGGCAGCCTTCGTTCAGTCGAAGAAGTACCAACGACATCAACACTAGCTTTGTTAACAACGAAGGGTCCGAGGCATTTCAGTTTAGCGCCGGGAGCCCTGTGCATGAATCGACGATTCGATCTCAGTCCGGCAGTCGTGTAGGACGACGTTCGCCGATCAAGCGGCCCTCACTGCGTCATCAGACTGACTTTGGAAGTCAAGCAGGAGCTTCGCCCTCGGCGGAAGGTAAATTCGATGCTCATGACTGGACCCAACAGATTGGGGCGCAGAACTTCGCACCACAACCTGTGTCTACGTCGCCCACACGGGCCTCTCGGTCAAACTCGAGGAAAGCGAGAGTTAAGCCAACAGCGGGTGGAGCAGGCTTGGTGAACGACGACTATGACAGCGAGGAAGAAAACGAATGGCGAGGCCGCAAGGCAACAGCCGAACCAGTAGGCGCAAAGAGTCCCAATGCTATGGATATTGATCCCCCGCATGCCGGAGTCGCACAGACCGCAGCCCAATCGAATGGGGTGAGAAATATTCCCGTTGAACCGTCTCGCCCGGAGTGGAGGCCTGGTAATGTTGATGGGGTCAACGGTACTGCACCCAAGCCCGCTCCATTGAAGCCGACGTTCAATGCCAATGCCGCCGGCTCTGAAGATAGCGAAGAGTTTAGGGCAAACTTCGCTGAACTCAAGAACGTAGCCCCCTTTGCGGAGAGTGCGTCTGGCCTTGGCTCATTGGGCGATCTCAAGATGAATCTTCCATTCGAAAGTCAGGCATCGAGCAGAATCCCGATTGAAAAGGAGAAGAGCAAACCAACGCTTGATTTCCCAATCACCCCGGTTGCACCTCGACCTCCTCCAACTTTTGCCGTCGGGTTGAAGCCAACCGGTGGAGCTTGGCAAAAATACGTTCAGGATTTTCAAAGCTACGTTCTGAGGTGGGAGATTTTCAACGCACAAGTCATAGAGCACTTCAACGCTCGCAAGACTCAAGTCGCCGACCTCCGAGCACGAAATGGGTACGGATTTCTGGCTTCTCGCGGAGACGAGGAGCTGCATGAATATCTCGAATGGATGCAGCAGGACAAGGATGTACGGAGGAAGTGGGCAATAGCCTGCGAGGACCACGAGGCACGCATTAGGGAGTTCATGGTGTACAAGGCAAAGATGAGGTGATGAATTTCGGGCCCTGCATCGGCAGCTTCTTGAGGATCAACACCATCTCACCACGCAACGTTTACCTCACATCACGGATTCCCCAACATAACGACGACTTGGACTGTATGGAAAACGACAAGAAACGATACCCGACATTTGGGAGGAATTAATCGCGCGTCGAATTGTGTGGATACTGCAGCTAAGCAACCTGCTTGCACATACATCGGATTCGGCTGCTGGCATAGAGCAGCTTCCTATTCACCACTCAAATAGACACGAGAGGGGATTGGCATTGGTTTACATCTCGAATCTTGCGCAACATCTCTCTGCTTCTCTTCTCTTCTGCATCTTTTCCCTCTCGGACCACTCGGTTTAGCAGCCGACCAGGGCCGCACTATCGCTCGAGGTACGGTTCACCTGGCTTGTAGAGAGCAGAGGTCTCATGGATTTGGGTCATGGCCAGTCTTGGCCAAGGTACATAATGGGATGGAAGGGTCGTGTACGATGTACTGGGAAGTGGCCCTCGTCGAAGCATCTCGGAGGCTGGTTGGGACTCCTTGGAACATACGTAGGCAGACATAGACAATCGACAAACTATATTAGAGTTTCTTCACACTCAACGTCAGTACTTGTTAAGTGGAACCTCGACAACCGAGTCCACCCACCTACGTCGTGTCAGAGACGGGCGGGAGTGCTGTTGTGAAGGAAAAAAACACAACGAGTATTGCACAGCTCCCTTCTTTTCTATAAGTGTATATGCAAATTACACTAGTGGCCCCGAGATGCTGTCCTCACGGCCATGCGTGCGCGCCCATGCCCCTGAATCCCCCAGCCTTGACCCGTCCTGACTATCCCTAGGTATGCCGTAACCCTCCTCTCTTGTTCAATATTCGGAAAGTGACGACAAAACGCCAGTGCCTGGTCAACCTCAACACAAGCCAGTAGCAAAAACAAAGGTATTATATGCACATCGCCGCCGGATGCGACGATCGTCCAACCATGTACCGGCTTGACTCTATCGGCTCCGCCGCCGCCGCCCGACTCAGATGGCAGGTTCGTCGCCCATCTCTGCGTCCTCGATATGGGCAACAATACCGTCGGGGCCTTCGCCGTCAAAGACCTTGCCGCCCTCGTACGTCTTTCGCTTCCATCCGCAGGGCTCTGCGGGGTCCTTGATCCATTCCATCGTCGGGAAATAGTGCTCGTTCTTCTTCATCGTGATCACCCAAGGCACACTGTCAAATGTGACAGCCTTCAAACGGAAGTCTAAGTACAGTTAGCCAGCTCATCCGAGAGGAGGGCGCGAAAGTGACCTACAAGTGTTGTCGGGAATGTCCTGGACCGAAGCCAAAAACGTCTCCAGATCGGGCGTCGGCTTGCCATTGACGTGGGTGATGAAGTTGGTAGGCGCCAAGCCGTACTGGTAGGAAGGCGAACCACGGGTGCGGGCCGAAACGTACACCTCGCTGTGCAATTTACTTATCTGTTGACGGACGGCGTGGTGCGGGCGGTGTAGGATAGCACCGCAGAACGAGATGGCGTGGTCCGTCTCGAGGTCGTCAGCGGCCACCGTGTGAGCCTTGATGTGAAGCTCCTGGCAGTCACGGACGATGACTGCGTCCAGGGCATCGTGAGTGTACATGATATCGAGCTCAGAGACCTTGGTAATGATCTTTCCCTTGAGCGTCAGGAGAATGTCACCCTCCATGAGAGCTCCAGATTGTTGATCGCGCTCGAACGTGCGTTTGCTGACCATAAACAGCTGGTGGTGTGTCTTGTTTGCCTCCGTGACCTTGTGAATCCACTCGTCAGACACGCCCATGACGCGAGCTTGTGCCATGCCCAAGGATCTGAACTCGACGGACAGCATGCGCAACTTGGGAACTAGGCCTTGCTGAATCTGAGACACGACAGAAAGCAGCGTCGGGGTAGCCAGGCCAAGATGGTATTCCTCATCGCGGTTAGAACAGGGCGAGCGTTCGCCAAGGTAGGTCAGCCATAGAGCCTGTACTGTGCCGTCATCGGCGACCAGAACACCACTGCCACATTGGTTGCTCAAGCTCGTATCGACAGTAATAGCGTCGACGTTGATAGCACGGTATCTGGGCGCACCAGAGTTTGCCGGAATGGCGACGGCGGTCACTTCAGTAACCGTTGTTACAGCGTGAACAATCTTTCCGATCCTGTTGTAGCCCATGAAATTCGTTGAAGCTCCTTGGGAAATGTTCTCCGTGCTGAGTCTGGCACTCTGCACGGGAGCATCGACCAGCTTAGGGTCGTATTGAACGATGGTGTAATTCTGCAGAGGGTGCAGGAATACGACCTTGCCTTCGACCTGAATGGAATCCGCAATTGTAATGGTTACGTCGCACAAGTCGTAGGGAACGATGGCCCTCGAAATGACGACGAGACCCTTCTCGGCGTCGATCACCAAGCCCATACCCCACTTCCGGTTTTTCGGAAAGCCGTCAAGCTTAACAGGCATCGTACATTGAACGTGGACGAAACTTCGCACCAAATCGGCAATAGCTGTGTGCTTGACGTTCTCCAGTTGGATAAAGGAAGCTGAGCGGGCGACCGGGGCGACCGGAGGGAGAGGGTCCGCAAGGTCGGTGAAGTCCCACAGGCCCGTCTCGTCGTTTCTGACGGCCATCTTCATCTTCGCTGACCAGTGCCTATCAATGTAGATGATAGTGGTGTTGAGAGTGTGCAAATCACGCAGGTGCTTGTATGTGACCACTACCCTTGCCTTGTCAGGGATATACTTCATGACCTCGATGAATGTTTCCAGATCAGGCGTCTTCTTATGGTCTACGCTCTTAATCAGCCAGCCATTGTCTGCGTTGTCGAATCTGAAAGAGCCGGTAGCTTCGCAGACGAAAACCCCCTGACAAGCCACGCCGTACAGGCGGGCCTGCTGGTAGGACAGGCTGTGGAAGCTGGCACCCGCAACAGACACGAATCGATCCGGTGTAATCTTGTGCAGGTCACCGACGTCGATGTGGACCTCGATATCCTCGCCGCCTCTTTGAAGGTCAAGACGAATGGTACTTCTGACACTCGAATCGAGCAGGTCATCCAGGCGAATGAACTGCGTGACCATTTCTCCGTTCACCTTGAGGAGAATGTCGCCCTCCTCAATCTTCTCGTCAGACTGGCCGTCGGGGAGGACGATCTCGGCTACAAGCATGTTGTTCTCCTTGGGGAAAGCTTTGCGCGCAGCGGCCTCCCATTCAGGGGTAAGACCGAGGCGACGGCACTCGTCGAAAGGTTTCAGGAGAAACTGGCACTGAATGTCACCTCTGGTAACCGGCATATCATTTTGGATGCATTGCAGAGCACGCAACGGCCGGTCGAGGGGGAGAAAGTAGTCTGTCGAGGCACCGTCGGAACGGCCACCAGCCTGCAAAGCGACAGCGAAACCGTCAATGTTGACAACCGGACTGCCAGAACTTCCACCACTTGCGGCAGCGTTGGCCTGATAGTAACATGTGTTGAAGTCGCTGTATCCCTCTCCGTATTCAGGAGCATTACGGTCGAGTCGGCTAATAAAGCCGGACAGAATACTGAGCTTCTCACCAGCATCGTTACCAACAACTCTGATCTCAACGCCAACTACAAATACGTCAGTGACTCCACTTTTATTTTCTATCCATCCGGGTATCTCTCACCTTTTGCAAGGTCTGGTCGAAGCTGAAGAGCGTTCAACTTCATGTACTTGACGGCCTTGGGGTCGAATCGCAAAATACCAAAGTCGTGGACGGGGTCACGGTAGACGGGGTATGCATCGACCTCTTCGTGGTTGTCGAAAACGACGTATCCCCAAAAGGGACCGGATCCAACGACGTGACGGTTCGTCAAGATGTAACTGCAAAATATTGACAATTAGCGTTCAATTCCCGCCATTGTGACAGCGACGCTCTTCCTCGAGAGTAAGCCTTACCCCTTCTGAGCATCGACCACGAAGCCAGTCGCCTCGCTCGTCAAGGCCGCATCCGTGTCGAAAGAGCATGTCTGGCAGAAGCGGATCGACACGACGTTGCTGACGACATTCTCAATGGTTTTCTGCCAGGCCTCGGGCTCCTGTGTGATTGCCAACACGTTGTTCAGCCTCGGAGCGTCCTCCATCTCAGACTCGTCTTCTTCAATGTAGGATGGGTGGTCGATTTCGGTTTCTGGGGTGTTGTCGCCGGCTGACAGCTTGCCGTTCACAGCGCGGTGCTGCTTATGTGGACGCAGGCTCTCTGGGCTGTTCGGAGCCTTGCGCTTTGAGCGCGGAGAGCTGCTGTTGCCGTTCATGTTGTCTGCGATTGTCGTGACAGTCGTCGAGGAGAACGACTGGCCTTGCTGCGATAACGTCGTAACAGGCGCGGCGGTGGGAGCGGCGGAAGACGAGCTGCGATGAAGGAGATCTCCTGGAAAGGTTCGTTGCGCGGTCTTGTAGCAGAGGTTTCTTGAACGGGAGCAGCCGCTTCCGGGGAACGAGAAGAAGTGGTGCTGGCGTCTAGGAAACCGCGGAGGGTGGCAAGGGAATGTGGTGGGTGACCAAGGTCGTCGTGCTACTGGGGTGGTAGCGGTGGTGGTGGATGTGGATGCAAGGCTTAAGGAAGTCACAGTCCTTCTGCGGACGAAGGCGGAGTGCATCCAATGTCAGGCTGAAGGGAATGACGGCGACCCTCCAGACAAGTCCCTCGTTCTTGGACAATGAGCAAGATCAAATTGGTTTTCTGGGCTACCAAAGAAGGACTTTTTCAACGCCGTCCCTGAGGCTGCGACGCGTGTAGTAGAACCCCTGTGAAAGCAGCGTGTATTGGATTGGACAAACCAAGCAACACTTTCTTGTCTGTCGCCGAAAATTTGAGGTTGCGGAAACGGGAGACGTAGCCTATGAGAGTGCAGCACATTGTGCGTCGATGCATAAGAGCCCGCTTAAGTCTCGGGATGTCATCCCTGCCTTGTTTTTGTGCTACTCTGAATTCTTGGAGGACTAGGTAGAATCGATGTCGTTCGTAGTCAGGAAAAGGAGAGAAGCTACAATGCCGATACTCCCAAAGCACCCAGCTTCGCTGATGTAATGTGAGACTAGCGTCTTCCTGCCGCACCTACTGGGAACCAAGAGCCTGTAGTCCTCGATAGGCATTTATGGCGCCGTGTCAACACCAGGCCTAACGACCGCAACTTCGGACGTCAGCGCGTGTGCCTGCCGGACGGGAGCAATATCGATCATGCTCAGGAAGACCACACCATCAGGGGCAGTATTTACAGTCTTAACGAGCACGCAGGTCTCACGCATCATTGTCCTAATGACCATCTGGCGTCGATGCACCCCAACATGCAGACCCTTTCTCGACTACTGATTCGCCCTTCTGGACGTGTTCTATATCAGCAGGTTCAGCTTCGAGACATCATCAACACCCATACGATCCCGGAGGTTGCGTCTCTCCCTTTGTACGGAGCGTTTGACACGATGGCGACTGGATAGGGTCCGATATCACGTATTGAAGTAATCGTGACTCTTTCATCGCTGGTAAATAACGCCCTTCAACATGGCTGTAACCAGCTTCGCAAAAGGATCATCACACTTGACAACGCCGCCATAGCATCATATGGTATTGTTCTTTCTTACGTTGTTCCTTACCTGCACAATTTGCTGTCAGCCCTCGTCGTCTTCGCCACCGTTGATACGTAGTGTTTTCTTTCTCCTTATTGTTCACACCCAGAAGCGTTCTCAAACCTGCTATCCCGTCTAGTGGGAAAGAGCATGAACAGTGAGAGGAGAGTCCTACCGGTTCAATACCAACACGAGCCAAAGACGCACAACTTGCAGGTACGACAGAACGAGTGGCCCTTGGGAGAGGCTCTGTCAGTCTGAGGGACAAATAGCGCTTGTAGCGCGATGATGTGAGATGGCCACGCCTCAGCTCTATGCCGTCCCGTGGTAATGGTCAGCTACTGGGACACGGCTGGATTGTACAAGTGCACATAGATGCCGGCCAGCAAGAGTGCTCACAAAGCGAGGCGGTTGATTTACGGGACGTGGTGGTACAATCAGGACTGTCAGAGGACGAAACCTTTGCCTGCCCAGACTTTTCAGTCGCGTGCCGTAAATCACCTGGTCTCTCCATCAACTGCGAAGAGTATCGCGGTCACTTGCGCAGATAGAAACAAGTACTCCGTACAGGCCCGTCGACTTGCAGTCGTACATGGGCCATGCACGGCTGCCGCCTGTCATCACCTTCTTCACCACGACCCAACAAGGGGCCGCAAGCAATGAAAGCAGAAAATGCGACAAAACTTCCCATCCAAGGAAAAAAGTGTTCCAAAAATTCCCTAGCCAGCCGAAGCCAACTAGGAGTGGTCATAGTATAGTTTTCAACTAGCAAAAACACGATCTCGGACGAATCCTCACTGATACGCGTAAAGCCCTTGCACTTAGATGGGGAGGGAAAGGGAGAAAGGAGATTGGGAAAGCCGGGCGGCTGGACGTCATTATATATGACCCCATTTTCGCTATTGGAGGTGGGGCACGAGCAATCAGCCGCGGGACGTACCTTCCCAAAGGCGCTTCCAGAAGGTGAGGACTCTCCAATAATCACAGCGGTCTTCCTGCGCCCAAGGCGAAACTGCCACAGCGCGCCGGTGAGCTTTCGTCTTGCGGCGCGTCGGTACGTACCACATCGTCGCAAATCCACCCACCGAAGCTCCGTGTCCGCCGACCGTCAAATACCATCGGGAAGGTGGGCAAAAGATGCTAATACCCCAAACGCAACGATGCTCTCCTTCATCTTGATCCAGAACCGCCAGTACGTTCGTTCCCTTTCTCCACCAGCGCAGTTTGTGAGAGATGCAGTCCGGAGGGAAGCTGACCCATCATAGGGGCAAGACCCGTTTGGCTAAGTGGTACGCGCCATACAGCGACGAGGAGAAG
Organism: Colletotrichum lindemuthianum; assembly: GCA_001693025.2. Taxonomy (NCBI): domain Eukaryota; kingdom Fungi; phylum Ascomycota; class Sordariomycetes; order Glomerellales; family Glomerellaceae; genus Colletotrichum; species Colletotrichum lindemuthianum. Next base: position 209,834 of record MASP02000238.1, on the reverse strand, counting down.
ATCAAGCTCAAAGGCGAGGTACGCCGCACTCCAGAACTCAAAAAGCCATACCAAGCATGCTGACCTTGCTGTCTGCCCCCATTCCAGGTCCACCGCCTCGTAGCCCCCCGCGATCAGAAATACCAGTCCAACTTTGTCGAGTTCCGCAACAACAAGATTGTATACCGCCGCTACGCCGGCCTCTTCTTCTGCGCATGCGTCGACACAAATGATAACGAGCTCGCATACCTCGAGGCAATTCACTTTTTCGTCGAGGTGCTCGATGCCTTCTTCGGTAACGTCTGCGAGCTCGATCTCGTCTTCAACTTTTACAAGGTCTACGCCATCTTGGATGAAGTTTTCCTGGCTGGAGAGATCGAAGAGACGAGCAAGCAGGTCGTTCTAACGCGACTCGAGCATCTTGACAAACTGGAGTAGCACTTGGATGTGAGAGGGCCGGGAATGGTTGATCGGGGAAACTGAGTGACAACACTTAAGACGGGTTACAGAGGAGTACGGATGGGCCGGAGTCTGGAGTTCCTTTGAAAAGGCACAGTAAAAGTCGCACTCGACATAATATCGGAAGCCGATGGATTTTGCAAGCTAGACTATGGGTATTTGGGGCAGAGCCTCTCGTGCAAGGTAATGTAAATCGTCGCTCTTGACGGCGGCAACTCCCAAAGCAAACATCAAAACTGTCTTCGGGAACTTGGGTGTGATATTGGGAACCCAAATCCGAAAACCACGTTGAACCTTCTTCTTTCGCAATCCTTCACCCCAGAACCCAGCCGTCCCGAAAACGAGTGTCCAAGCCAAAGAAAAGAAGAGACAGCACAGGTACCAAAACGAACCCTTCCCCTCCACTTCTGCATTCCCGTCTCCAAGGCCATGGCCTCTTCAGGACGGGAATGCGGAACAAGCGACGTTGGTGAATGCGGCCACAGAACTGGTAAGAATGCCAGCTACAGGCCGCAGATACCCGTTAGAAAATAAAAAGGCTTGCCGCGTTCAAAACTGTCGCGGCCCGCCGTCCAAAAAGGACGGCGAAGTAGGGATGGTCACAAGAAAAAAAGGAGCGCGGGTGCCAACGTTCTGTGCCCCGGTTCAGTTGCCTTTCTGTAAAGATGTATTCCGGTAAGCCGATCGGGTGGCCGAATCCGACTCTTGAGGAATAGACACCTCTCCAGGCTCTTCGTACATCTCCAGAGCAGTCTTTCGCTTCATGACGTTGACGTAGACGTTATCATGTTCGCGGCCTCGCCAGAGATTCAGGACGCTGCCAGCGTAGGGGGGGTCTCTCTGCAGGGCCTTCACTGTCTTCAAAGCAGTGATTGGCATGGGGCGGACCATCTCCATGCTTATGACAGCCTTTGGCGGGAACTCGTCGACTCCAAGGCCAGCATGGTCGGAGAGGGTGTTTATCAAGAGGGCGTCAAGAGGAAAGGCACTAGCCTCAGGACCGTTGCCCTGGAACACCTCGCCTTGGAAGTCGTAGCTTTGTGCAGCTTCCAACATTGATATATCGCCATCGCGGTCAGGGCTTGCCGGCATGTCTGATGAGTAGAACTGGCCATCCAGGACAGCTGGCGACACAACGGTGGCAAAGGAGCCAGAATCGGCATACTCTTCGGTCGTATCCATGGCGGCAGTCTCGGTACGGTGGCGGTCCATCAGCTCTTGCTGCAGGCCTGACAAGAAAGTATCTGCCTGAAGAAAGACCCTCTCGCGGTCAAGCATGTTGACTTTATGGACAGGGGGGCTATCACTGTTGGCGTCCTCGGTGTTGTGCTTACCCTCGGAGCTCTCCGGCAAGGTCTTGGTCGCGGGGGTCACTTTGTTGCTGTTCCGTGGACCCCCGTGATCTCGCTGCCGCTTCTTAGGGTGCGTTGGCTCATCATCCCATGGAAGTCCTTGGCAAGACACCTCCTGCCGGGAACGCTTCCGAGAGGAAAAGGACGGCACGTCTCTCCAAGGAGTAAGGCGGCCCTCCGAGCGTCCGCTGACGGGTCTGTGGGGCAACACGAACTCCGCTACCATGCCGGATACATTGTGTACCTTCTTCGGTGTGACCACCTTCTCGACGGGCTTGTTCTGACTGTTCTTGCTCGCATATTTTTGAATGCTGGGCTCCGGGCGGTGGTGGTTCCGGCCTGTTGACTCCATAGACTTGGATGGCGAGCGGCGCTTCGGGCTGCTTGCTTCGCTTCTGTATCTGACATCAGAGCAAGACTGCTCTCGGCTCCTGGATCCGGAGGCATGGGGCGGCCTCGCCGGCTCCATAGTCCCTGGCCGCGCACGGTACTGGTCTCGGTGTCTAGACTCGGAGCGATAGTGAGAGTTGTTCGCCGAGTCCAATCTAGCACCAGACTCAGTGCGATATCGATCGCTAGCTCTGGACCTGGATCGGTCCCGGTAGCTGTTGGCGTCGGACTCGTTGTGATATCGGTCTTCACTACTACGCTCCATTCGCGAGCTCGGCAGAGGGCGATAGCAATCGTCTGGACGGTACCAATCTCTTCTCTTCGAACCGGATCTTGGGACGGGCCCGGGGGCGTATCGGTCGTCAGGGCGAGATCGATCCTGAGGTCGGTATCGATCCTCGGAATGACGGGAATCGCGTTTGCGTCTTCCTCCGAGGGGGTCATTGTTACTTCCAGAGCGCTGGGGTCCTCTCTTTCCTCTGGAAGGGGGGCTCTGAGGCTGGTATCTGTCAGTACGCTCCTGAATGAAACGAGCCCGATCCTTGTTCATGTAGTCATCAGCAGCTCGGTCCGTCCTGGGCGAGGCACTGCGGCATCTTCCTGATTTTCTGCTCTCATGGTCCTCAGCTGCTCCCTCAGTGCGGTCTGAGGTAGATTTGGAAGAGACGTTTAGAACAGTGGCGGAAACTTTGTAGCTGCCTGATTCTTGAGAAACTTCATTGGGGGGATGGGGCAGGGCCTCATTGATGGAATCAATTGCAATTCCAGATGATGCCTCCAGGTGTCTCTGATTGCAGCCTCCATAGAGCTTCTTGTTGCCAGAGACGTCTCTCAAAGGGCAGGCGGCAACATAGTGAGTCTCAAAGTCTCCGCAGATGTGACAGATGTATCCCTTGGGCGGAACACGGTCGAGCAGAGTGTTGCTGTTGGTGCTGCATTGGCCAACAAGATGTCCTGCAGACTGTGGTCAGTCTGGCTCTTTGAGAAATACTAGGTAATCTCACCTGGAATCCCACATCGATCACAGACATAACCAGGTGGAACAATTTGAAATGCTGGGGAGGTAGACGTCACAGGTGACTGATCCCCTACTTTAAGCTTCTCAATATGATCCCAGAGGATCAACTTCTGGTCCACACCAGGTGTAGTAGGGTTCTGCACATCAGTTTGATGGCCAGATGAGATGGGACCAGCAATGCTAATCGGAGCCAAAGGAAAGGGCCTGCTTTGTGGCAGAGCCTTCAGAGCTGAGGCTGAGGCTGGGCCAGAAGCTGAACCACCCTTCTTGTAGTTGATTTCCAGATCACGTCTGGCAAAGTTGAAAGAACGCAGGCTTGTTGGGCATCCTCTCAGAAATGTTGACTTGTGTCGGCTGAAAGTGTTGATGACATTTCCTTTGTCAAACTTCTGTGTTGCCAAGAAGCTGCAGTACCTGTGTGCAACTGGTGATGAATCCAAGCTGGTTCGGTAACCAAGCTGGGGAATTTGCAGCACCAGCCACAAAGTATATGTTTCAAGCAACCCCTGATCCTTCTTCTTTCTGGGAAAAGCTGCAGCGAGCAAGAGCTCGACCTCAGCCTGGTTCAGGCAGGCAAGATCCATCATTCGCATGTGTTGTATGGAGACTGGTTGAGCCTCCATGGTAATGTGATTGGCATCCATTGCAGTGGGGGATGTCTCCATCGCAGCATAAGGAGTCTTCATGGCAGCTTGATAAGCATCCATCACGGCGTAATGATCTCCACAATGAAAAACTAATGCTGGAACAAGCAACACAGCGTTAGCAATATTGACCTAGCAGAAACGAGTTGCCCTTTACCTAAGCTGCAGCACCAACTTGGGTTGTGGTAGAAGGAGCAACCAGGTACTCAGTGAAGATATCAACGGAGAACGCGTCAACGGAGAACGCGTCAACGGAGAACGCGTCAACAGAGAAAGGTGTCAACGGAGACAGCTGTCAATGGAGAAAGCTGTCAGCGGAGAAGGCTTTCAACAGAGAAGGCTGCCGGGCAGCTAGGAGTAATTTGGAAGTTCAATTGAAAGTTGAAAGGTGCAGAAAGGGAAGAAGAAGAAAATCACCTACACCACAGCCTACACCTTGTTGGTGTGAATCGACCTGAGCTCTCAATGTCGGTTAAAGGTTAGTAGATAACCCCAAGGCTGACCTGAAAGTGTGGTAAAGGGAAGAGGGAGGAGGAAGGACAAGCAGGAAGGAGGAAGGCAAGTAAATGATGACTATCAAGGTATGTTGGAGCAAGAGGAGGAAGGAGCGAGCAACTGCACACACAACACACAGTCTGGTAGTTGCTCCCTCAAGCAAACAGTAGCAGGAAGGCGCTAAGATATGTGACCCTACACTTTCTATTTCTCATCACACGTGATTCATCCCATTCCATATCTTAAATCAATTCCATATCTTGAATCGATTCCCTATCATCCTGAATACCAGCTTGTGCGATAGAGGTACATCCTCAGTTGAGAGGGCAGTTGCATAAAACACCCATTACCGTTCTGAGCACCAACTTGGGAGGAAATCTGAGCGTGTAGGTAAAGGCAGCGCGAAAGCAAACATTAGCGGGACACAGCCATTGCACTCCATGCCCAGAGAATACGATAAATAAACCAAAGACTATGCCATACAAGCTCAAAAAAGCCTCCATGCCATTCTCTGAGTTCTCTTCATCTCTTAAGAGCAGCGAACCTACGCTCCAACTCGGTTATGTCGGGTACACTACCACCGGGCCCCTTACCGCCCGTCTTTTTCTGTGCCGCCGCATCCATCTTGTCATTCGGCTTCAGTTCCAGGGAGTTGAGCGTCACCTTTGGATGCACATTGTCCGTCGTCATTCTCGGCGGCGTGACCCTTAGCGGACTGCTAGGACCTCCAATTGTCCTCGGAGGCGTAGCTTTGCTGAGTTCCTCCTGATCCTTGGCCACCTTTGTGCTGTTTCCCAGAGGCCCTTCGGGTATCTTGACGCCAATCCCACCGCTCGGGCTATCCTCGTCATCGCCATCATCAAGCAGGTCGGGCGATTCCTCGGCGCGTGGCCGCTTCGGCCAGTCTACGTTGTAGGCCTTGGCAATCTCCTCGAGGTACCCCTGAACGAGCTCCTCTCTCGGCGGCGTGACGCTCAGCTTCTTGACGACCTTATCCGAGACCTTGCCGTCTGAGTTCTCCATCGCCGAGAGAACGAACTCCTTGCCGTACTTTTCGCCCAGCAACGTCCGTACGACCTGCAACTCCTTGATTTCCGTCTTGGGCGCCGCGTAAATGATCGTTTTCACGGCCTCCTCCAGACCCGGATCACACGTCGACCCCTCGAGCAAGCCCCCGCGTGCAATCAACAGCTCGCAGTACAACTCCAGTATCTCGTGCAGCTCGGTCGTAATGTCGGATCGGATAATGTTCTCGACGCGGATGCGTGCCGACTCGTACTTGCCCACCTCGAGCAGCTGCGCCATTGCGCGCCGCTGCACCTTGGACTGGGTTTCATCGCGCTGCTGAACATAGCGAAGGCGCGCGATGCACAGCTTTAGCTGCACTTTGAGCTTCGTCTAGAGACGGGGTTCGGGGTTAGTTCCTGGCCCATGTCGTCATCGCCTTTACGCCGCGGGGTACGTCAAGAGCAGGGCGGGAAGTGACTTACTGCAATACTCGTTGTAGGAGCCATGGCTTTTGGATGTTTCTACGGCGTGATCTGGCAAGATAATATGTCACGATGTGTAGAGCGCATACAGATACTCCCCGCGGCGCAAGGCAGACAGATGAAAGCAGGATGAAGCACCTCAGTGACCATGGACGTCCGAACAGGGTCTCTCTGCCTTATCTAATCGCTACGGAAGGTTGGAGCTCGCACCTCATGCGGGGTACCTTTGGTGCCCAAGCGTGGCAGGATCGTCACGCAGAACAGGGGTACGACTGCAGGGATCGAGATAGGTGCGCAAGGTCAACATGGCCCTACTCAGATGATGAGTTGGAAAGTGCACTTCAATGAATGAAATGCCGATTTGACGAAGGACATCTTGTGTTCGCGAGTCATTTGCTTATTTGATTATTCAACGCCCACCGAAACCTATACCAATTCAAGAGCTAACGCCGAGGCCTTTATCCCACGCGGCCCGGGTATCTTTCCATCGCATCATTAGAGAAGCCAAGCCCGAGTCAAAGCTGCAAAAGAACCGCCAACCGGTGTAACCCATGTAGAACGTGAAAACATCAGAACTGCCGATAAATTAGCCAGAATACGACCTTGGTTATCAGTCGACTCACAATGTTGAGAGCCGTGTGCTGCGGCAGTTTGCTGCCATTAAGCATGGCCCTGGTCTTCTTGGGACGCTGTTGTAGACGTCTAAATGCTTCCTGGACGTGACGTGGCTCAATTGGGGATCTTCCCTCGCTGGGAGGGTCGAATAGACCGGTCGCAACCTTTCGCTTCTTGGAACCCTGGTTGTCGCCTCCGTTCAGTGCCTTGAACAGATCCTCCTGCTCCTTGACCTTGAGCGCATGCTCGGTGAGAGTCTGGACCATCTCGAAGGTCAAGAATCCCAGAATATCGACGATATCGTCGGAGGGCTTGCTGTCGGTGACAATACCAAACCCAGCCCATTCGCGGAACCGCTTACCCTTGCGGTAGGTGAACGAAGCTTGACGGTATTCGGACCAAGTGACATACTCCTCCTTGGTCATGGCCTTGGTACGCTCATCGGCCTTGCGCAGACGTTGCAGGGTGATGAAGTTCATCTCTTCCTCTTCTTCATCCTCTTCGTCGTCGCGTTCCGGGACCTCTTGGCTGAAGAACGAAAGAGGTTCCCAGGGAAGGCCAACCTTGGCTTTCTTGTTCTTCTTCGCAGCATCCTCGACCGGGCCTCCGGGAACCACTCCACCCCCCGGGTCTTCACCGGCCCCGAGATCGGCCTCACCCCCCTTTTCGTCCGAGTCTTTGACGTTCTTTCTGACGTCCTTCCAGGAGAGAAAGGTCCGGAGACGGGACACCTTGGCTTGATCGTGGCGGATTTGAAAAATTAAATCGTTAATAGTAATGGAACGGGAACCGCGACGGACTGCCAGGTCTGTGCAATTCCTAAGCTGGCCCTAGCCGTCAAAACCCTAGAAGTCTAGAAGTTGCCAGAGAGCATGTATACATACCAGTTCAATGACTTGTTGGCGGACAATGTCCTCAATTATGCTTGTAGTCTCGGCAGAAGGTTCAGCAGTTTCGCCAGAGACGTACATCATCTTAGTGGGAGAAGATGTCAGCTATTATCCCGTACATGTGGTTCGACAGCTTTGAATATAGACAGTCAAGGGGAGATTCCCCCGTGACGGGTGCGAGCTTGAGAATCTATCCCTATGAAACTTCACAGAAACGAGCGCTGCTCTTCTTTGACGCGTCTTTTATTTATCGACTGACAATCCCGTGGAAGGAAGACAGCCAGTTGGAGCTGCAGTGACAGTCAACTGGGTTATGCCACCGCATGATGTCCCCGTGCAAACGTGGCCTTGCAGCGCAGTAAGAAGAGCTTCAAAACGTGGTAGTATCTCTTTTTGCCATATGGGGGTAAGAGTGTGCGAGTATTGAAGATCGCGTAGAGCAGAAAGATCGCGTAGAGCAGAAGAGAAACTGAACAGGAAGAATGAGTCGAAAAGACGTTCTGGTCCTTACCTGGCTGATCTCCTGCCGATACTTGTATGCCTTGTCATTCCTGGAGTCCGCCATCTTGAAGGGTAGTCCGAAGCGACGAACGCAAGTATTGGTGACCAGGGGATTGAATAACTTGAGTGGCAGATATTCGCAAGCACGTTAACTCAGTGTGTCGAAGGTAGTGTAAGGGCTTCCGTGATCGTGTATTGGTTTTGCAGAAACCCAGATGTGAGGCCGTGAGGAGTGGTGGAGAGGGAGATGAGACCGGCAGGTCACCAGCGATGTTCTCGAGCACGGGCCGCAGTCTCGGTGAGCCACGCCCAAAGGTCGCGTCACTCTTTGTATGCAATTACCGCATAGGTGCATATTTTGGGCTGTGGCTGTATGCAAGCCTACGTAATTCCGCCTGTTGTCGGGGCTTTTTTTAGGCTTCATCACTGAATCAATCGACAGAATGAAGTGAAGGCCTGCTGCTATGGTAACACAACTAACTGAGTACGACCAGTCCCAGTCATCGACTCTGAAAAACCATTGGTTGAAAGATCATGGCCGTCCGGAGACGTTTACTCAATAGGGCGCACTGGCTCGGGGCAGTACCCAACTGGGGTTTGAAGTTGTCAGGCAAAGCTCAGAGATACAGCATATGAGTCAAACGCGGCCTGAGTCCTTCATTCACGAAAATACGGTTTACTTTATTTTCTCGGTTCACCCTCCTCAGGGGCATCTATGGGGGTTTTGGCATGTCGTCGATGGTCGACATCCCAATCTCCTAGCAGCGAGTAGAAGCTTGCTGGGCAATGTACAATGAGTCATATACCCATCTATTCCTCTTCCCCTACCACCAGGTCCCTTTTACTGCATCTATCTACAGATACACATACAGTCTACAGTAATTTACTGGGGTTTTCCTACTACAGAGATCATCTACTGGGTGTTGTGTAAGGCTACCTACCACAGAGGCTGAACACATAAGACTCTGATTCTCTTCCAGCTTCCAACCTCAAACATGACCTACTCTCTCTTCCTCCAATGCCTAGGGTTGGGTTTTTCCTAGCCTTTTGACCCCTTAAAGGCTAGAAGACTCAATCTCAACTTAGACCACTGGATGAATGACTGCCTAGGGACTCAGAAAGCTGAGATAAACCCCTTTGCTTGGTAAAGGCCTCAAAGACTAAGAAAACTCTCATAAGTTGCCTGGAGACTAGACAGGATGGACTCTGTTCACATAGTTCGTCCAGCCTAAGCTTGTCTTAGCCTGACGACAACCATTCTCAAACATATCACCTCAACGACCACCACAACAACCACCTCCACGATCACCTCAACGATCAGATGAGGTCGTTCGAGGCCTAATATTAATAATTATTCTCAATCAGAAACTTTTCTAGAAGGAGCAGTACTGAGCCTGTCTCTTCTGGGCTCCTTCTGAAAAAGCCAGACAGTCTGGAGCCTCTGCTCTTCTCGCCAGCTTAAAACCCTCCCTCTTCTACTTCACTCACTGCCCTCCACCCTCCACTCTCATCCACTCTCACATCCTTCTCACCAGACATCAAGACCTGCCTTCCAACACTCATCACAAACACTGCCAAGCAACTTTGAAAACTTCATCAAAACCGCATAAAGCTTGACAATGGCCGACGACCAGGTTTCCGGTCCCTCCGCCGCCGACGGCGAGGCCTCCGGCGGACGCGTTGGAGCGTGGACCGACACCGAGCGCGTATGTCACCTTCGTGACTCCTGCCGTCCTTGCGTTTTACTCATGCTGACAACAAATCGCATAGTATGGACTCCTGCTCCGCATCGTCAAGAATGCCCTTCCCGAAGGCAAGGGCCCCGACTGGAAGACACTCAGCATGCCTGGACGCACCACCAAGGCTCTTCAACACCAGTGGGGCCAGATCTCGGCCCAGTTGCGTGATCTGGATCTGACTGCTGGCGATGACGCTGCGGTCGTCCCCAAGGCTCGCGCAAGTAAGTTTCGTACAACTGATGCTGCCTTTTGTCCTTTTCACTGACCGTTACCTTCCTCTTGTTCTTGTAGCCCCCCGTTCCAAGAAGACTGCCAAGAAGGCGGCCGCCGCTGGTGAGAACGACGGCGAGGCTGAGGGTGAGACCGACGAGGCCGCTGAGACCCCCAACAAGACGCCCCGCAAGCGTGCTGCTGCCACTAAAGCAGGTACGTTATCACTCATTCAATTTCGTAAGGCGTTCAGTATTAACGCTGCTCACAGATGGCACCCCCAAGAAGCGTCGCACTCCTGCCAAGAAGACCCCTGTCAAGGTTGAGTCCGAGGACGAGAACGAGGACATGGTCAACGCCGAGGAGAAGGCCGACGAGCAGTAGCTCGATATGCTGCACCGCACCCTCAGTGACGAACGTTGCGATGTTGCAAAGCCTTCTGCACTTTCCCCCTCAACACGGCTCGTCAAAGAAGGAACGGACTTGGACTCTGTCTATTTCGGAAAGGCGTGATGACTGGTCACCTTCTCGCTCTTACCTCTATTGGACTGCATTTTCTCCACATTGGAAAAAGGCATGTTATGGAGGGGTTTGGACGGGTTTTCGTTAGGTAGACATGTACTTCGCGGCAACAAACTCGACAAATGGAACGATAAGAAAACCATAACACAAATGCTTGCTGTGATAAGTGATCCATGAGTAAACTATTCAAACCAAATGACGCACGGCCGTCTTGCTTCGGGCAATCGCCATCGTACGCCCAAGCATGTGGGTTATCGAAACGAACGAAACCCCATGGCCTCATACAGAGAACTTTTCGCACCCGGCTAGGATCCATGCCCCAACCTACCCTACGCTGACGGCCACGGCCATTTTAGATATCTAAAGTGAGCCTCACGTAGCCCATTAGCCTCTTCAAGCGTAACAACGGTATACTGATAACGTTATCTCACGACATCCCTAACTTGAGGTTATTACAACGACGCTATCTTCAGCCTTCCTCTCCACTAGCTAATGAAGAACTTAACGACGGTTTTTGATACACACACCTTTTAGAATACCCGACAGGCCACCTCTGGAATACATCTGGAGTATTTGAGGTTGTTCTTATAGATCAGGCTCGTTTCCTTTAGATTCATCCTTATAACCCTCGTTTAGGAGGTGTAAGCTAAACTCCAACACGGCCACTTTGAGGGCGCCGGGGAGGGCAGCGAAGTCGCCCCCGTACGACGCCAGTCCCTCGAGGCCCTTGCAAAGGTAGGGATGCTGTTGCAGACGGCTGTTAACCTACGCTCCAAGGATAAAGAGAGGGAAGGCCGGCTGGTCTCAGTCCGTCCGTCCCCTTTTATCTACGTGGTCAGCATCATCAAGGTACACCATCACATGCAGTGGCATCAATAGTAGCCAGCCGGCGTAAGTCGACATCATAAGCACCACTGTATCAACTTCAATACTTGGAAGCTACTACTATACAGATTACCACGTAGCCTACACTAGCCTCTAGGTTCGGGCTAGATTCAAACAATAGCTATAAAATACTATGTCCCTTGTACTACATTTACCTAATGACATATCCAGGCTAATAGTATGGACTAGTTTGAGCTTCCAGACTGTCGAGTTTCAGCTGGAGAATGACTTCTAGTTAGTTTGAAACCCATCTTAAGAAGTTCAAGGAAACGGGACAAGATTACATATGCCACCGCATCGTGCTTCGCAACAGGCCGCGTCTTGATTGCTGGATCTGACGAGGCTGATGATGCTAGCTAAGGACAATTCACTACTTCTGCCGTCTGCTGGCATCCAACATATTTGAGCATCGACCCCGCCAAGCCCATGCCACGACATAATGATCAGCAAGCAGCTTCCACTCTTCCACCTCGTCCAGTCCCTCGAGTCGATCCACCCGTTCCTTTTCATCCGCCGACACCCACCGCTCCCAGACGTGCTCCACCGTCAGGGCATTGGCATGTTCGAAGCCGGCGTCACGGAGACGTTGTTCGTGATCCTGGGGAACTTTGTATCTTTCAAGAGTTGGCATCCGGATCCTCCTCGCAGCAAGGTTGGACGTCATCATTTTGCCAAAGGGGTCATCTGGTCTGATGGGCTCGTACACAACAATGGCAAGGTCTGCAATCTTCTGCTCAAACCACGCCAGCAGGTCCTGGGTCGTGGACGTCTCGAGATAGCAAAGACAGCACTCGGAGATCAGAAGGGTCGGTACGTCCGTTCTGAGCCCCTTTAGCATTGACGAATCACCCTGAACAAGGTCTCGCAAGTCGCGGCTATGGCAGAAGTAGCTGTCTGATTCAGACGGCTGGCAGCTCCACGAGCCATCTTCCTCGACGGAAGGATCCCCGAGAATTTTCCGGAGAGGCGGCGCCGCCTGGACGATCCTCGCCTTCTTCCTAACGGTGATGGCAAAGTCCAGCTCATGGTAGACGAGACTTGGCCGGTTCTGCTTGGTAAACAACCGAAAGGGGCGGGTGTCAGTTCCGGCGCCCAGCGAAATGATTTGCATCTGCCCGATTCGAGGTGAGGATGACGCCTCTTCACCATCCGATGCTAAGAAGCTCTCAATGAGGTTGTCGAGAGCGACGGTTCTCGTGTAAGTGCCTGCGATGCAAGGTCAGCCTCCATGCTCGACAGAAGGCAAAGACCCCTTGGGCACCCCCCGACCTCTGTTGATGATGGGTAGTCTCCGCGGGGCGGGGCCGGCCATGGCGTCGACGAAGAAGTGGGCGTACGGGTCGTCGAGGTAGCCGACGTTCACGGCACTCAGACGCGAACCGGCGGCGTCGTCGTCGGTGCCCTGGATCGTCTGATCGTGAGTCGGTCCCGCGGAGGAGGGCCCGGTGCCTCCTCTCCCGCGCCCGCGTCCGCGTCCAACCCCTAGCCCCGACCCAGGCCCGGCACGGCCTCCTCCTCTTGCCCCGCGCAGAGACAGCAAGTTCGGGATTGAACTGCCGGACATTTCTTTTATTCGAGCTGATTTTTGTTTGACTCAGGGGTAAAGGCTGCCTGGTATGTGGGATGGAAGCTATCCCGGAAGTCAAAGGGGGGTGACGTAGCATGGAATTGCAAGGTGGGGCAACTTTTCTGCAGTGAGAGGGATCGGGTCGCAATGTCACGTACCTCTCTACTATGGCTCCTTTCATACATACAGTGATCTTTCCTGTTTGCGTAAATGCATACTTTCGGCACGATTCTTAGAGAACTCACTGTGTAGTAGCTCTATTAAGCTAGAGTACTCTAGTAAGGAAAGTTGCATAGTAATCTATAGCTATAAAACTTGTATATACTAGACTATAAGCATACTTGCTATAAGTACCATACCTGGTCTTTCTTATCCTATCCGCAGGTGGCTCCAGGCAATGGTACAACGATTGCTGGGCGCATTGACCCCTGGGACGGATGATTCCATGTTCGGAAGCTTGAAACGGCTGATCGGGCCCGCCACTTCCTATAGTACTCACCTTAGGTACCTAGAGACGTTGGACGGCAACGGCTTTCGGAGACGCTGACATCTTTCAGCCAGTGACTGGCATGGATCTTTGCAACGAATTATCATAGAAAGGCTGAAGTGAAGCCAGCCAGGATGGACATCAGATCACCACCTATGAGACCAAGAAACCGATTCGGGAACGCCCGACAGTGGTCTGAACAAGATGGACCACCACCCTTTGCGCGCGCATGGAGAAGGAGTGTGTCACCAATCCTTTCGGCTTCGTCGGCGTTTGGGGACCTGGCCGGTACTTTTTAGCACGCAGATCAGGCTGCCGACGAGCATATTTGCCCGTCTTCTATCAGGGAAACAAGCCCAACGTGCATGAAAATAGACGAGGAGTACGCAAAGCGTCCGATATCTGGGACAAGGGTTCGTTATGTGTTACTTCGGACAAGAAAGCAACGTGTTTTACCCGCATAATCGACGCAACGAGAGCAAAATCAGTGTAATAAGAGGTTGATCGAAAAGACTTCCCCGAGACGAGGCATACTCGACCAAGGTCGACTAGATACGAGGCTTCATACACTTGTTCACCACCGCCTTGACGCAAGCGCCCGTATTTGCGTCCTACTTCAGTGATTAGCTGTTTAGCATGTTCGATTTTACTGGCCGCGCCGTCAAGGCCTACGCGTATTGGATGCGTTCAATCCGGACTCGTACATGTGTCGACCAGGGTACTGTCTTGTCCATACCTCTGCCTACCAATGCTTCAGCATCAAATCAGCCATCCGTACCTGTACTCGTGATTGGCACATGTATGGGGCGATTTGCGCTTTTGAAGGGCCTGTCGGCAAAGGGGCACGGCGTGGCTGTGTCACTGCTGCCTAGGCTCTGGATGCCGCTACTGCACACCTTTGCACTCAAAGATACCTACCTTACATACTTACCTTACTAGGTAGGTAGGTAGGTACCTGGATACCTCTTACTGGTGCAAGAACGCGGCGACGGCAATGTACTGTTGTACCTGCCGCGATACAGGTAAAGCAATGGACGGTACTTAGCCATGCGACTTCATTACAGCTCCCGGCCTATTGGTGTTACAGTGGCATCCGCCCCCAGACGCCGTGGCCAACGAACCTCTTTAATAGGTAAGGATTCCCAGCACCCATCTTGCTCTCACGTTTATTAGGCTGTCACCTCCCGCTTCTGTTAACTTTCTCCATCATTGAACAGCATCGGAAGACCATCGCCACTACATTCATTCTCACGTCTCGTAATTTTCACCCGACTGGCTGTCGACACCGGCAAGAATGCTCCACCATATCGTGCACACGGTCTACAGGAGGGCCGCCGAGAGCGCGCCCCCTACGACTGACCTCCCCTCGTGGGCTGGCATCGTTTTCCTCGCCGACTTCATCGTTTTCCTGCCCCTCGTCGTCTTCGTGAGTAAAAACAAGCAAGCACTTGTTTGTCTCATACATTGAAACTAACTCTCTGTCCAGTTGACCTACACTCTGCAGTCTGTCTACCCCATCTTTGCCATCGTCGAGGACGAGAACCCTCCCGCCTACGACCCCGTCAACCTCAACGACGACGACGGCACCTCCGCCACCGAGATCCCCGGTAACGCCGGCCCCATTCCCACGAAGCCCACGAAGCCCACCGGCGGCCGCCCCACCACCGTCACCTCCTCCCTCCGTTCCGTCAACCGCCTCCTCCTCGCCAACGGCGGCTGGCGCGCAAACTTCCGCGGCTTCTTCTGCCTCGTCGCCCAGGCCATCGCCACTGGCGTCCTGTTCTCTCTTTTCTCCGCCTTCCTCCCGGGCATCCTCGCCTCCTTCGCGACCCTCCTCGCGTCCCTCTCTCTCGTCCAGTTGAGCACCGCCTGGGTCCACATTGTCATCACCCCGCGCAGCCCTCTGCACTTCTGGTCGCGTCTGCCGCCCTTCAAGCGCACCTTTGACGCCACCGCCCGCCCCGTCGCCGCCTACTGGCTCGCCAACCAGGTCGCCACCTGGGTCCCCATCGCCGTCGGCTGGGCCATCGGTCTCGACATCCCCAACTTCTCCTTTGGCGTCCAGCAGCCCGGCGCCGCCGCGCCCGCTCCCCACGACGCCTGGAAGAGCATCGTCATCACCCTCATCAGCCTCGCCTTCCACATTCTCGTCGTCATCCCCGCCGAGGTTGTCCTCGTCCGCGTCCAGGCCTCCCTCATCCCCGAGGAGGCCGACACCATCATCCCCTTTGACCGTTCCTTCGAGGGCAAGGTTGAGCCCCGCGTCGTCGGCGGCAAGGGTTACGCCAGCATGACCGAGGCCTGGGCTACCTTCACCCGTGCCGCCTGGCGCCGTCTCGTCATCCTCTACGTCAAGATCTTCGCCGTCACAGCCCTTGGCTTCATGGTCATGGCCGCCGTCATCGTCCCCGAGGTCATGCTAATGATCAGCAAGAAGCACTAAATGTTTTTTGAACTCTCTCTCGAATGAGCACAAATGAGTCCCTGTTGCTTTGCTCCAGGCAGATGCACTGCGGTACACGGGTATTATGCAGGTGCTTGGGGCTAGATTCGTTGGATAGTGGAATGCCACATCGTCTGGCATGTCGGAGGATATTGGCGCGTGATTATCAGGCGCATATCCTGGACACCCTCACTACTGAGACGAGCAAAGCGTAATAATTAACTTGGCTTTCAATACCACTCACTAAATAAATCAATTTAACATCAGTCATCCTACATGCGAATTCGTCTTTTGAAAAAAAAAAATGTTTCTTCTAATGTCATTAGGCATCGCATTTCTTTGGTTTCGTAAGTGGGATCCCAGTCGCGTCAGTAATGACCCGACTCCCCCCCGACTAATGCAGCACACGCCACGACTCGACACGCTCGCCGCCTCGGCCGTCTTGCTCGTCCATTGTCATCCACTGCTAATTCCCCCTTTCCGGCGTCCGGCTTGCGTAGTCTGCGTTTCCCTCTACACACCTCCGTCTTCCTCCAGAGCAGTGCCAGTATACCCGAGTATACCCGCCCTGCCTTTGTCAGCCATAAACATCCCCTGGCCGAAACAAAACAAAAAAAAAGGCAAAAGACCACCCAGAACCTCTCCTAGTCTTAAGCAAATCCAAGCTCAGCAAAGCATAATTTTGCTTGGGGGGTAGAGGCTGGTATACCTCCCAAAACTCCTGGCCTCCGTTCCATAAGTTTTGCCATCTAGTCAACCTTGGCTTCGAGTAAGGTGCAGTGACCAAAGAAAAAGCGAGCCGGCGAGACAAGAGCAGCAGCAAAGGAAATGAAAGAAGAGCCTCCAGCGGTTATCAGCAGGGATAATAGCGGTCTAGTCCGCACCAAGCTGTTGTCTAATTGCATGCTTTCTGTGTCATGTGTATAGTGCCACGCGTTGAGGCATCATGTTTCTGATAACGGCGTGAAGCGTAAGTATGGACCTGGCCTTTATTTCTGAGAGAAGAACCAGCTGCTGCGTTTGCTGTTGCCCTCATCCTTTTGGATGTTGGAGATGACGGGGATAGAAGGACCTTGATTGTCACCGCCACCTCCACGAAGGGGCTTGGCAATGCGGCTACCTGCACCAGAGAAGCTAAACCCGCCAAGCGAGGGTGAGTTCAGCCCACGGGTGCTGCCAGCCTTGGCAGCCTCCAGCCTCTCCTTGACAGCGGCAAGCTGCACTTCGAACCTGAGGGGTAATAATGTTAGAAACTGGGCAACAAAAGATATCCTTTGACAGAGATGGAAGAATAGGGACACTTGAGGAAACCAGAAACATGTTCCAGCCGGGATACGCACTTGTGGTTGGCTGAGGCCATCTTCTCCTGGCTGTCCTGTAGCAGGCTCTCGAGGCTCTGGATGCGCTCGTTGCGGGCGATGAGCTTACGCTCAGCAATGGCAACCTCCTTCTTGAGTGCCGAGTTCTGCTCGACGAGCTGACGCTGGACCTGAGTAAGTTGCTCGAGGTTCCTCTCCAAGAAGGCCATCTTCTTCTGCTGGGCCCGGTTGTTAGACGAGCGAAGAACGTTGTTATATTGCTCCCGTGTCTCATCGAGGGAGATCTCGAGCTCCACCACGCGCTCACAGCGGTTCTGCAGGTCGCGCATGAGGCTCTTCTTCATAATGTCGAACTCGGCAATCTGCTGTTGAATGGATTTTCCGTTGGCCATGGGAGCGGCTGTGCCGGCCTTGACTCTTTGCTGGAGATCCTCGATTAGAGCCTTCATCTTGGAGTTCTCGGCAGCCTTCTGGGCGATCTCCGCCTTGAGCTCATCGACGAGCTGCATAGACGTGGTCTGCTTGTCGGCGTAGGCGCTCTCCAAGCGAGCCTTGATCTCCTCAACATCGGTCTCTCCGAGGTTGCGGGCGAGCAGGTCCTCGTACTCCTGCTGAAGGGTCTGGAGACGGCCCTCGAGGTCGGCCCGGCGGCGAGCATCGGCCTCGCTAGAAGACGCGCTGTAGATCGAGAGCTCGGCCTGGCGCACGATCCCTTGAATCTCGACGAAGCGCGACTTTAGCGCCTTGAGCTCGTCGGGGTTGACAATGTCGCCGACGGAGCTGATCTCGTGCAAGGCATCTAGTTGGGCAATAGCCTCCGAGATGGCCTTCTCGTTGTCGCTGAAGACGTCGGCGCCAAGGTCGAAGCCGGCCATCATCTTGGCCATCTTTTCGGCCTTCTTCTTCTCCTTCTCGTCCAGGACTGCGCTGGTCTCCTTGGCGCTCATCTTGACGTCGAGAAGCTGCTGCTTGACCTCGTCCAGCTCCGTCGTCAACTCTGCGTTTTGCTCCTTGAGGGCATCCATGGTGATTTGCGCCTCCTTGCCCTCGAAGCTCAGACGCTCGAGCTGCATCTTGACCTCGTTGACCTCGGCATGCAGCTTCTCATTTTCCTTGCCGGTCTTCGCGTCGTGCTCCTTGAGGTAGCCGAGTTCCTCCTTGGTCTCGCGGAACGCCTTGTCGGTGGTGTTAAACTGGGACTCTTTCTCGGCAAGCTGATCCTGGAGCTCATTCTCGCGGCGCAGGAACTCGTCGCGCTCGTCCTTGTCGAGGGGCGGGCCTGGTGTTCCGGATCGCTCTGAGATGGCCGGGGTGTCTGATCTGCTGTCGGGGAGAAGGCGCGATGGCGTTGACGGGCGAGGTGCCTTCGCCTCGGCCTTGGCGCCGACGACGCCATCTGCGGATATCGGTGCAACCCATCGATCTTTCGGTACGGCCTCTCCGGCACGCCAGAGCTGAACTTCCCCCTCCAAGTTTGAGATGTAAGTCTCAAAGGTGGAGATCTGGCCTCTGGCCTTTCCGAGCAAGGCCTTCAGCTCCGCTGGACTGAGCTCGGCGTTGACCTTGGCCTTGTTCTTGATTGCCTTTGCACGGGTACCGAAGCGCAGGGTGCTGAGCGTCTCGGCATCGTTGTAACTACTGGGGGAACAATTGATGATGAGGGTCGTTCGACTGTTACCTCCGAGAGATTCTTGCAGGATACGAGTCAACTTGGAATCTCGGTAAGGGACGTGGGAGGATCTGCCGTCGGTCAAGGCGTTGATGACCATACCGAGAGCACTCAAACTCTTGTTGATCTTCTTGGCCTCCTCCAGCGTCTGGCCACTGGCACCCGTCTTTCCGACCTTTTCGCTACCAGCCAAATCGACCAAGAACAGTTGACCACTCTTCGCCGAGCCGGTCTCGACATTCTTCTGAGTGATAGTGACGACGAAAATGGAGTGCGAACGGGAAGACTCCTGGTTCATGTTGGTGGCGGCGACAGCTCGGGCGTTTCCACCTCTTCTCATGACCTCAAAGACCTCCTGAACGCTCGATACGTAAACCTCCAACAGACCCTTGACGTAGACACCGCGGTTCTTCTCCTCGTGGACGGGGAGGTTGTCGTTCTGGGGAGCGAGCAGATCGCGGATCCTCTCCATGTAGATTTCCATGTAGCTGACTCGTACTGTGTACTCGATAGTGCTGGGGCTAGACATAATGCTGGCGAAGATTTGCTCGACGATGCGGGGGATGACTCCGCGGCCGTTCTCATCGTCGATGCTGGAACCCATCATGGTGTAGGACTTTCCGGCACCGGTTTGACCGTAGGCAAAGACAGTTCCATTGTAACCATTGAGAATATCGTCGACCGTCGAGCGGATGGAGAAGTCGAAAATGTCGGACTGCTTGCAGTTCATGTCGAAGACTCGGTCGAAGGTGAAGCTGCCCTGGGCCTCTTTCGACTGCGAAGGGTTCAGTCAGTCGGGCGCTCGCATACATGCGCGCCGTCGCACAGCGAAGGGGTCGCTACAAGCCAACTTACGTCGAGGGAGCAGGATTCTTCGCCATTGAAACTAACGATGGGCTGGCCGCCCGACTCCAATTCCACCTTGTTTTGGGGACGGAATCGAGCCACCACCTTGATACTGTTGGCGCTAGACATGGTGACGGTGTTGAGGACCAGAAGACGTCGCGGCCAAGGTCATGGAATTCCGAAGAGGGGATTGCTAGACAGAGGGGGTTGCGGTCGCGAGGCACAAGGCGGTCGCAGCACTGCAACGGGGGTGTTGGTGAAAGAGGACACAAAACAAGGCGGGGACGAAATGACGGTGTGCAAAAATGTGTAAGACTGCTAGAATGACATATCGCAGGTTTTGACAGGGCGATGGGGAAGAGAGTATAGACAAGCGGCACAAACTAGCAACAGTTTGAAGCCAGCCAGGCAGTTCGGTCGAGGATTGAGTGGGAGGGTAAGGGGAGAGAAGTTGGTGATTGTTTAGATTTGGGGGGTCTGGGCTTAGGACGTAAATGACGGGGACGCGCTAGAAATCGCGTAGAATCCATGATTGCAGCGAGATGGTCCAGTAAGTCACTCTCGCCAGCACTCGAAGTGCTTGTGTACCTTCACCATACTGGAGCAGAGAACTCCCAGCACTGAGGTACCGCAACTCACCTACTTACCTTACCTAGGTACCTTACTAACATCGCACCTCATAAGATACAAGTACCTGTAGACTCGTTCATTCCGAATCACTCGTCGGTGGTAGTTACCTTACGGTCATCCACTGGTCGTTTCATCCCCACTTACCTACCTAAGTCCCTAGCTAGGTACCTGAGGTGGCCACCAACCCGGGCAGCCAAGGGGTCAGTCATAAAGCAAAAGGTCCCCTGTCTGTCCGCTGAAGGAACAGCGCACTGCAGCAGGCTTTGCGTCGTCTTACTGGCCAGCGGCATGCACTACCGGCCTGGGCTTTGGCTGGGCTCCCTAAATCTCCCACGATTGTCGGTCTGGCGCATTGTGCACTAGCAGCCACTGCCCGAGCACGCGACAGGCTTGCTCAGAGAGTTCGTCGACCTGCACGGTTGACTCTTGTTTGTTTGGGTTGGCCGCTCCGCAGTAATATCAGGCCGTTACTATCACCATGATAAACAATTGTCGGGCCGCATAGCGAACATGAGATTTGGTATCTCGCTACTGATTGTTTACCCTGTTACCTAAATGCACTTCCCACGAACTCCCCTGTAAAGCCAGATGAAGACGAATGTTACTGAAAGGAAGCATGACCACGAAACGCCTATCGCAACATGGGATCGCCCCAAAAAGCCATTCGCAGAGGACAGCACGAGCCGAAACGCCAATTCCCCCCACTCCCACTTCGTCGGATGCCCCGTCTGCTTGATGCAGAGCAATCCTAGGGATACGGCTGGTCAACAATGGAACCCCTGGCCTGAACCTCCCGGTCTGCCAGTCGTCATTATGGCGTGTGGGGGCAGCCTCGCAGCCTTCCTCTCGTCGTTGACCATCCCTGCTGCCAAATCGGGCATAAATTGTTCATAACATTCGTATGGAGTGTGTG
Source organism: Colletotrichum lindemuthianum (assembly GCA_001693025.2). Lineage (NCBI taxonomy): Eukaryota > Fungi > Ascomycota > Sordariomycetes > Glomerellales > Glomerellaceae > Colletotrichum > Colletotrichum lindemuthianum. The sequence continues at coordinate 188,771 of MASP02000238.1, read as the reverse complement.
TGCATGGTGAAGTCGTGCCAGCTTAGTCCTCCCAACTCTTTTCAACCGTCTCGCGAACTCGCTTGGTGTACTCCTTTCTGTTGTCCTTGTACAGGTTCGACGCCTCTACGTTGGCTGGAGACCCAGTGTTCGGGTCGTTAAGCAAACTAGAGTCACCTGTTAGCTCAAAAGGTGCTCTCCCTAACCAGCAGCATAGGACCGCCTCACCTCTGGATGCTGGTCAAGACTGCTGCAACATCATACGTCGGGCTCCAACGATTCTGCAAGATATCTAGGCACAGCTCTCCTGTGGCATAGACATTGGGGTGGAACATCTGGCTGATGAACTTGACAGCAGGAGGCTTGTTGGGGTATTGCTCCTCGAACTGCATCACGAGTCTGAACGTTCCGTCTTCGAAGGGTGTATCGGCGGGTCCAATGATGACAGCGTTCCTTTAGGTACTTGTCAGTTGGGTGCTCTACAGATGGCGGTTGGGCGGTCAGGCACATACCAAGTCATGACGTTGTCCGGGACAGGCGAGGCCGAAACACCAGCAGGAGGATCGGTTTGCATGCGCTGGAAAAGAAAAGAAAATCAGTATTGTTTCATCGGAGAGTAGGAAGTCATGGTCGCTGACCTTGAAGTCACGCATCAAGCGACGACGAGCGGCGGTAGACATGGTGGCGGATCGGTGACTGATTATCAATCTTGAGGGGTCGGAACGTTGCCGAGAGGCTGTCGCTTGTTCGATGTATCGGAGTCGTTTAAAAACTCAAGCGCGAATATTTCGGTTTGGCAAAGTGGACGCGGATGTGTTGATGTCGTGAATGGCAAATTTGCAGGAACAACGCTGCGTTGGTGTAGGAGTTCGATTGATCAAGCCCACAGTCCGAGAGAGGATGGATGGCGCGGGAAGCCTCCATCACCGCCTGCCGCTTAGGCCAGCCTATTAGTGGAGCCAGTAGCTTGCATCCAATCAAGACTTGCGAAAGTAGGCGCGAATCAGACGAGACGGTCCGACGGAACATTGTGAATCGACGCCAAAGTGGAACCTGAATTAGCGCGCACGTCTCGAGCCGCTGGAGTGACACTCTGTGAGAGGTATCAGAGAGGAACATTTTGTCTTTTGATTGACATGCCCAGCGCCGTAACGGAAACGAAAGTGCATCAGTGATCTCTTTGTCGTGAATTTTAGAGAACTCGGCCGAATCATGTATTTTCAGCATTGTGCTGCAATTCGCAGTCTCGCACGCGACTAATGCAACGGTCCGGTTGCATGCAGAAGCCACTGCGCGTGTACGATTATTTTTCAACCTACCTATGCATCCATAAATACAAGTCAGGTACCGTGTAGTTATAATCGATAAGCACATGCCGAACCCAATTCCGGGTCGGAATGCATCTTGCAGAGGGCGCGGAATTGCAACCCTACTCCCACGGCCCGGGGTGGGGGGACTCGGTACCCCAGGTGCGGTGCAGAATGAAAAGCCGGGGGGTTTGGAGGCGTGTGAGGTCACTGAAGCTCGGCCCCGCCCTCGTCCTCCCTCTCCTAAGCCGAGGAAGCCCGCACCTTACCTGGGGTAACGTAAGACGTACCTACGGAAACACACCTCAGGTGAGGTAAAGTATCTCGCTGTTCGCCTTCCACGTGCTTGTCTCTGCGTCTTCCTGAAAGCCCGCCGTCCCGTCTATTTCTGTGCCTTCAGATCGTCTCAAGTTCCCACCATTCGTGACTTGCTCCTCTGGTTCGACTGTCACAGTATCACCATGTATTTGAGACAAACCTCTAGGCTCCCCAGCCAATTTGCCAGGCAAGCCGCTGTCCGTCAGTTCTCCACGAGAGCTGCCCTGCAAAAGGAGATCCGCGACGCCTATATTCTCAGTGCGTCGAGGACGCCGACAGCAAAGGTAGAGTTGATCGCGCAGCTCACACTCTGGTCAGTAGCTGACAGCCAGGCTAGTTCAATGGATCGTTCACCAATGTTTCCGCCCCGAAGCTAGGTGCTGTTGCCATCAAATCTGCGCTCGAAAAGTCCAAGGTTCCAGTCGACAAGATCTCCGATGTATACATGGGAAATGTCCTGCAAGGTTCCGTAGGACAGGCGCCAGCTCGCCAGGCTTCGGTCTTTGCTGGCCTCCCATCGACTGTGGAGGCCATTACGATCAACAAGGTCTGCGCATCAGGTCTGAAGGCCGTTGTCTTTGCTGCGCAAAATATCCAGCTGGGACTGGCCGAGGCCCAGATCGCTGGTGGCATGGAGAACATGACCCGAGTGCCGTACTACGTACCCCGCTCCTCCAGCCTGCCTCCCTTCGGACACATCAAGATGGAAGACGGATTGATCAAGGACGGCTTGACCGATGTGTACGACCAGTTTCACATGGGCAACTGCGCCGAGAACACGGCAAAGAAGTACGAGATTACCCGCGAGCACCAGGACCAGTATGCCATTGAGTCTTACGAACGCGCCCAAGCTGCCTGGAAGGCAAGGGCATTTGCCGATGAGATTGTCCCTGTTACCGTACCCGGTAAGAAGGGTGACACTGTGATCGAGACAGACGAAGGATATCTTGACGTCAAGTTTGACAAGGTCCCAACACTCAAGCCAGCCTTTGTTCGCGACGGAACTGGCACAGTGACTGCGGCCAACTCATCCACGCTGAACGATGGTGCCAGCGCGCTGGTTCTGGGAAGCAAGGAGATTGCGCAACAGTATGGCTCTGGGTCCCGAGTCTTGGCAAGGATCTGCGGTTCCGCTGACGCCGCGGTTGACCCGATCGACTTCCCGATTGCTCCCGCCAAGGCGGTTCCCATTGCTCTTGAGAGAGCGGGCATCACCAAGGACCAGGTTGCCGTATGGGAGTTCAACGAGGCCTTTGCCGCCGTGATCAAGGCAAACGAGAAGGTAGCTTGTCACAGAGTCGTGCCGTCGACCAATTTGCTGACTTTACTCAGATCCTCGGACTGGAGGGCGCCCGCGTCAACCCTCTCGGAGGTGCCATTTCCCTTGGCCACGCTCTCGGAAGCTCCGGATCGAGAATTCTCGTCACGCTGCTGCACCAGCTGAAGCCTGGCGAATACGGCGTTGCGGCCATCTGCAACGGAGGAGGTGCTGCTACGGCCGTCGTCGTGCAGCGCGTGGAGTCTGTATGACGGACAACGGATCAGATGCCATGATTTAGGGCGCGGCTATGCACAGTCCGGTTCCAGAACGGCGGCTGCATCATTTGCTTAAATTAAGCATATGCAGGACGATTTCCGCTCAGGGCTGGAATTGTACTGAATGCGAAGATTAGGCGGCCAAATCCTGTAGAATTGAACGAGCTGTACATGAGTATGAAAATGAAGAGATTGAACGAGACTTGAGAAAAGTGACCAACATTGAAATTAGAAATTCTCGTCGAGTTGTGGCGGTGGAGAGTGCACCAGCCTCATTCCTGTCACCGACAATAGCCCCTACCTACTTCTCGGTCTGCTCACCGAATGGCCGGCCCACTGCCCACCTTGCAGGTACAATTCGCATGTACAGTTCACTATACCTCAATTAGCTGACCTCTCTTCACCACACGCGCTGTGTAGCCATTGGCCAACGTTCTTACACAGTTCTCATTCATCAGTCACTCACGCTCGCGTCACTTGCGTGAGGCTCATGATGGCACTTCTAATCCAGTTTCTCAGTCAAATTCGCGCCTTCGTTCAGTCCCAGAACAGCGACGAGCTTCGCAACTGGCTCCTCGTCGAGCCCAACGCCAGCCAGCAGTATCACCAGCTGGCCGCTGAGTTACGGAACCAGTTTCGTTCTGGGAACGGTCTCGATGATACAATTGACAAGTGCCTCCCCGAAGAGGATGACGTGCCGGAGGGACGAGGCTCGCCGTGGCCGGGTTTCATAACCTTTATGAAGGACTACATGCTCTTCTGGCGCGACGTCGACTATGACGACTTGCTGGGCGCGCACACTCTGCTCAGCGGTCTCGTCAAGTGAGTCTCACCCCTTGCTTCAGAATGCCTCATCTTGTTTCAATCGTACTGACTTCGATGCAGCTCCTGCAGCACCGCGTTCGCCCACCCGACATACGGCGGCATGCTCCTCCAAACTGCCATGTCACTCTGCGAGTCGCTATCGCGCCTCACGATGATGCTGAGCCGCCGCCCCGACCTCACGCGCAAGATTCGCAACGTCGACGCCGACGACCGCAAGTCCATCGCCGAGACCTCGGCGGAGATTATCCAAAAGATCTTTACCACCTGTCTCACCGACCGCTCCAGCGCGCGGTATAGCAAGCCCGAGGGCAAAAAGGTTGGGGTGTACATGTTCGCCAACCTCGTTCTCAAACTCCTCTTTGCCGTGAGTTTCCTCCCCACCGGTCTCCGTCGAGATCAGGCATCACTGACGACAACTCCAGTGCCGAAGAACCCACCTCGCGAAGCAAATCTTCACAAACATCTCCACAAACTCACCACCTCTGTCCCTCTACCCGGCCTCCCAGCGCGTCACATTTCTCTACTACCTCGGCCGCTTCAACCTCGCAAACTGCCACTTCCTCCGCGCCGCCCTCTGCCTCGAGGAAGCATACCTGCAAATACCGCCAGCCTTACAATCCCACCGCTCTCTCGTGCTAACCTACCTCGTCCCCTGCAACCTCCTCCTCGGCCGCCTCCCCTCGCCGACCCTCCTCTCCCGTCCGGAAGCCTCGCAAATCGCACACATCTACCACCCCGTCTGCCAGGCCCTCCGCAAGGGCGACTTCGTCCTCTTCCAGCACATCCTCGCCCAGCACGAACAGTACCTCTTCGACAAGGGCCTCCTCCTCGTCCTCACCCACCGCCTCCGCCCTCTCCTCTGGCGCTCCCTCGCCCGCAAAACCTTCCTCCTCACCTACGCCCCGGGGCCCGACGACAACTCCGGCGCCGGCGGCGCTCCCTCCCGCCGCGCCGCAACGCTCGACCTCGCCACCCTGCACACCGCCGCGACCTTCCTCCAGCGCAAACTGGAGGGCTACTACGTCCCCGCCGCCGCCCGCAAACCGCCCTCCAACGCGTCGCCCGCCTTCATGCAGGCCGTGTCCCACGACGCCCCCTCCATCCTCGTGCCCCCCGCCGGCGGACCGCGGAGACTCCGTCCCAACGAGGGGCTCGTGTGGGGCAACAGCCCCGTCGAAATGGACGACGTCGAGATGAACGTCGCCGCGCTGATTCAGCTCGGCTTCATGCACGGCTACATTGCCCACTCGCAGGCTCGCTTCGCCGTCATGGGCGCCACCAAGAAGAGCCCCCTGCTGGCCGGGTGGCCGGTGCCGTGGACCGCGGTCAGGGAGAGGCAATATGAGGACGACGTTGACTTGGACGATGTGCCCGGCTGGGTCAAGGGGTAGGACGGACAGAGGTGACTGTAGCGTGAATGATGGAAGTATCCAGAGGTAGCATACTTTTTTTTTTTTTTAGCTCATGGAGGCTGTAACAATGATACCCATTTCTAGTCGGAGATACTGCGTGCATCCGGTGTCATATTGGCGACTCAGAGACAGGTCGAAAACGTCACAGAAGCAAAGAATACAGTCGACGCGGAATCTCGTGTTTATTCGGCCCGTTGGCAGGCTAGGTGCGTCATGCGGACTATCGACAAGTCACAGCCTTTCGTGCCTCATCCTCAAAGTTCAGCCCTCTTCGTCAACCACTGACATCTTTCAACTCAAAGCTCCCCATCTCCAAGAATCCCCCGCCTCTTCAAGAAAGATAAATTTTCCGATCCAAGGTCCCCTCGAACACCACCCTCGTGTCATGACTGAAGTTTCCCATTCATACGTCTTCCTCCACGTGTCCTTGAAATAACGACAAAAAAAAAGCCATAAGAAAATAAGTTGCGTACGTAAATGGGTATAGTGAAAAGCAAGCCGATCCAAAAGTGTGTGAATGCCCCCCTTTGACGAGGAGCCGGGTGACGCGACCCGGAGGAATGCTTTGCGAGCTCGTACCATAGATGATGCGAGGTTGCTAAAACAATAAACACTAAACTGCCGTGTTGAAGCCACGGGTTTTAATATATAGATATATACGTCCAGGATATGTTGCAGAAGATGAATGTGCCATCTGCTATCGGCGTATGTGCAAGGGTTGCCACAATGTTCGTAAGCGGCAAGACGAGAAGCGAAGAAGAGCCAGCAGCAAGAATGAATAGCATGACAAGCGTGCTTGCCCCTGAGCGGAACAGGCTGAGTCCGACCAGGCGGGCTGGGTCGAGACGTCGAGTTCGGAGCGGGGCAAGAGAGAGCCTGCGCTGCGTCGTGCTGGCAAGCATAAACGTTGAAGCGAAGAATGAGCTGCATGCTGGCTGGTCAGAAGTGAATGACGGATGCCGGTGATAGTCGGGAATCAGTAAAGGAAGATGGCGGCAACAAAGGCAATGACGAGGCCAGCAATGGCCCCACCACCTTGCTTGTGGCCTTCGTTCTCCTTTGAGGTTGGCGCGGGAGCAGTCTCCTCCGTCTCGTTGGGAGTGGTGGGTTCGAGCGTCGTCACTTGGGAGTGCTCGGAGTGGTCGGACGACGAATTGGTGTTATCTTTCTCGTGGAACATACCGGGTATGACAGTGGGGGTTGCGCGTGTAGATGAAGATGCAGCAGATGAGTCGTCTGAGCTGGACCTGACTGAAGAGCTGGTGGACGTCCGGGCAGCCTTCGAGGATGGCGGGGGAGTCGGCGTGGGCGTGGGAGTCGGCGTGGGCGTAGGCGTAGGCGTGGGCGTAGGGGTCGGCGAAGGTTTGGCGACCTTGATCTCCACCTTGTCGTCCTCCTTCTTCTTGTCCTCCTTTTTGGTCTCCTCCTTTTTGGTCTCCTCCTTTTTGGTCTCCTCCTTTTTGGTCTCCTCCTTCTTTTTGTCCGAATCGTTGCCGCCGCCGCCGCCGGAACCATCCAAGGGGAAGACAACAATGTGAGCCTTCTTTCCCTTGGGGACGGTGGCCACGCAGTACTTGGCGTTGCCGGCGCCGGTGCCGGCCTGGTTGCTGGTAACCTCGCCAACGGCGTAGGAAGAGGGGTCGATAGAGCAAGGGACACCATTGCAACCGCCATCGGGACACTCAATCTTCACACCGTAGGTGGGCTTGGTGTTCTTGAGCGAGCAACCCTCCCAGATGGGATTGTAACCGAGAGTGACGAAGGTGCGGCCTTGGCTGTCCTGGTTGGCACCAGCGACATAGGCAGCCCAGTTTCCAACGGCCTTGGACTCATCGCCCCAGATGCAGCCTTCGTCGGTGACACCAGGCGGGTTAATGTAGTAACTAGTAGAGTTAGTATCCGACTTCCAAATTTCTGAAGGCGTTCAACTCACTGGGCAGCGGTGCCACACCAATAGCTGGGATCGGGGACAGCCAGTGTGATGGACTTGTCAACGACACTGGGGATGAGCATTGCCTCATTGCCTGGCAGAACGGTCTGGCAAAACGACAAGGTCTTACCGCACTTGTTGTAGACCTCAACAGTGCCAGCGCCGTCGACACAGTAGGGCGCGTCTTTGATGGGCTTGGTGGCCTTGCCATCGGAGCCGCAGTAGAGACCGCCATTCTGACTCGGTCAGTCGTTGAGGTCGAAGCAAGCATGCGAGAGACTCACCATGGACGAGGGGTAAGTGTAGCTCGATTTCGGGTCCCATTGCGCCATGACCTTGCCGGGTTTGCACGCGAAAGGGCAATAAGATCCCTCGACACAGCTCTGGTCGGGGCTCATGGCAAAGCCATTGTTCATTGCGCCGGGAACCTTGACTAGATCGCCATGGCTGGGCAAACTGCAAGTAGCCTTGCCGCTGGAAGTCCTCTTGATGACTTCTCTCTCGGCAAGCTTCTCAACCTCGTCGGCAGGGCCGAGGAGGGGCTTCAACTTGTGAAGATGACGGTGAGTAGAATCGCTGGCAGCAGCTGGCTGCGCGGAAAGCAATACCAAGGCCGAGCCAACGGCGGCCTGAACAGTGGTGAGCTTCATCTCGGAAGCGGGGTCTCGTCGAGAGCAATGGTCGTCGTGAAATCCTCCAGTTGTTTAAGAGCGCCAAGTTTCGTTCAGCGGCGCGTCGCGCGAACTGGTGAAGAGAAGCGATAATCGAGGCGTCGGTCCGAGTACTATGGCATGGAGACAGCGAGTTGAATGACGACGGCACGGGCGCGTGATGTTTCCGTAACGAACGTGAATCGAACAGAAATCGAATTGTGAAAAGCGAATGTCGGTGTAAAGAGCGGAACGTCTCCAGAACAGGGACTGGGCAAGGCGTAAGGATGCGGTGCAAGGACAAGAGAAGGGAAGAGGAGAACGAAGCCAGGTGGAGGAAGCAGGATGGGTCGACGATGAAATGAGCGAGCAACGCCAACAGCCATCCAGGGACCTTACTCAGGCTTGGGGTGGTGGGTAATCGTGGCGTTCATGGTCACCACCATACTTTGGGGGCGCTGGCTGTCGCTTGGTGAGAAAAACTCCAAAAAAACACAGCATGAGGAGCGATCCTTGCGCGATTCTGTCCGCACCCCTGATGGCGAGAGCCTAGAAGGGGAAGAGGAAGCCACTGGTCCGACAAGGGCTCTTGAGGTGTGTGGGCGCCAGGATTGCTGCTGGTCATGGCGACATTGAGAGCAGTGTTGATGGACGGGCTAGGCTGGGCTTGGCCGGGGAACAGGTGAATGATCAAGGATTGGAGTCCCCGGGGGAAATGAGAACGACAAGGACCCTGGGGCTAGGCTGGAAGTCATCGCCAATGAGACTCGGCCGCCATCTCGGCAAAGATTTAACGCTTCTCAAGAAGGAGCCAATGAGACGCAGGACGCGACTTGGCCGTTTGGGCCAAAAGAAATTCACAGCACGGGCCCTGACACCACTTGAGCTCAGTACCTGCATAAGTCTGCATATTCCCGCACATTGCCAATGAAGTCACGCACAAATGGGGAGGCCGCTCCTGCCGGCTGCTGCTGCGATTGGCTGTTGGATCTAGGTATCGGCCGAACTCTGGTTCAACGACGAGGTGGGTCTCCCCAGTGCCCTACCACCGTGGGAGCCTGCATCTCTACAGGCACGTTACCTACCAAAAGGCGTCAAGTATGACGCATCGACAGTATTTCTCAAGTACCCGACCTTTACTTGCTCCAGCTCCTTCCACTGGAGTCATCCGCTGAAACTAGACCACCGCCGACGCCTCCTGCAGAAAGACAGGGGGAAAGAAGCCACTTGTCGATGGTCAGCGAGACACGATACCTCTTTGAGCAACATCGCAAATGAAGCCTTTCGCACCATTGTCGTTTTAGGAGAAAACTGCAGGCTGCCCGTTGGCAATTAGGCAATTGTCAATGAAAAGAAGCGATGAACGGCGGCCGGTCGCAATATCGCACGGCGCTTCTGTCATCCAATCTTATACGTCAAGATCCAAGCTTAATTCCACGTGCCGTCTCGTTTGCTGTCAAAGTTGTGGTTCAATAGAACCATCGCAGTCGACTCCTATTCCTTGCCTGTCCATATTACCACGGCTTTTGTCACGTTACTTAACGTTCCGAAATTGAGCCGCCTCTTCCCAACGGTGGCGCGACGTACGGGTCTCAACAACACGGGCGCATGAATCACATTTCTCTCTTGCGGAGCTGCGTACCGCACATCCTGTCGCCCTGGATGGAATGCGGCAAAGACGCCTTCTTCAACGCAGTCGCCACCATGATCCAGCGGTCTTGACTACTGCTTCTGGAAAAACAACTCACAATATCTGGAACAGGCTCCACCATGTTGAGCGCCTCCTTGGTGGATCGTGGGCTCTGACGTTCGAACCGCAGACGTCGTTGGCGCTGTGCCATCCTCGCTTGCACCACAGACCGAAACGCGTTAACCTCTTTCCAAACTCGACTTCCACCTCGGTCCCCCAGGTTTATCCCATGCACCACGGATGTGCTTCCTTTTGTGACTTGCCTAGAGCGCCGCAGCTCTGTTTGGCAAGGAAGAGTGCCAAGCTTAACAGGGTGACGGTGGGCTCGTCGCATGAGCCTCATGTCCCAGGGCCCTCCGTCGTTATCGCGAACCCACGTGCCCTGCGCTCAAGGAGAGAGGCCGAGCTCTGTTTCCCTCCGACGACTTCGCAGCCCCATCGTCATTAAATCGGGCGACGTGAACGGGCCAACGGCTGCTGCTGCCAGCGAAACCCGGATGCGATCTGTCATATTCCCGTCTACCCTTGCGAGAGTTATGGACCTGCCTTTTGTCGCCGTACCCGCGCACCGCATAGTGTTCTTGGGCTGAAGTTTCCAGCGCAGTGAGCTTGGTTTTGCTGTGCTCGAGTGGGTGTAGGCAAACATCCACCGAGGCCCTACTCCATATTCAACAGTCACACATGCAACATAGAACTATCAGCAGCCTCCGAGGGGTAACGTACTTCGTACTGGCTCTGAGTTACGGGCATCGCTGGGCGGTCCAACGAAATATCCCTTACTGGGCCTGGTAAGTTTACCGCGGGGACGTCAAGCATCGCTTTGACATGGACCGGCTGGCAAACTCGCACGCACGTAGATCTCTTGCAGTTTCGAGTCGCGTACTGTGTATATTGCGCTAGGGATTTTCTCACCCAGGCGAGAATCTTCATCACGCCATGTCCAGTCTGGTCCGCGCTTTCTCCTCGAAAAGGGGCGTGTCGTGCGATGAAATACTACTCGCCTCGAAATATGGCCACTAAGCAATTTACCGCTGCCTGACAACCGGCGGTTCGGAGGGTTTCGAACCAGCGACGACATACAGAGTGCGGTCGCTAAGCCGAATAGGCTATTTGACAAACTCATGCGCCAAAACAAAGTCATGGACGACAGTGACATTGTAGTTTGCGCTTGATCCTTGTCGTAATTCCACGTAAAAGGCGTGTTGCTTTGTATACACAAACCAACGTGCTTCGGAACGCCTCTCAAGTGTCGTACAGAACGTGCGGATGTGGCAGCTGATATTGTTTCCCCAAGGCATTCTTGGACCCCCTTGATGCCTAAGAAGACCATCTTGGTGTTGTCCCGCCCTTGGATATGTGAGAACGCTCGATTTGTAATGCAAATGTTCTAAGATCATGTTGCACTTCTCATTACTAGTGTTCTCAGCTCCGGTGCTCTTTGGTAGATACTTCCAAGTGGGATGTAGCTTGTCACAATTTAATGCCTCTGTATGTGCTCTGGGCTTCAGTAATCCGACTCTTGATAGCTCGACATCTTGTTCCTCGGCTGCTCAAGTCCCAAACACATTATCAGTACACAACCGGGTAATGATTGTCAACTTTCTTGCGAGAAATGTAGATGGATGGAGAGACGCTATGATGCGATATGATGGGCACCGTGTCGCAAGATATCGCAGCGAAAAATGCGTGGCCCTGCCTATGTATTCGACCTGGCTTCTTCCCCTTTCGCGTACCATACTTGGTTGGTTTTTCTGAGCGGCTTGGAACTTATTAATGATTCTGAGGCTAATAGTATTCGACGCCAGATCTATAGCTATATCCCGAAAACACCACAAAGGAAATACTGAATCGTACCGCGGAGCAAGCTGCTGATGAACTTGTGCTTGATCAAGCAGAAACTTGCTATAAATCCTTGCGTCACAGGGCGCATGGATTTCACCGAGACCTACACATACGCATTTGATGTCCGGTTCAGAAACGGAAGTCACGACCACCAACCTACCCGCTCCTTCCCTCAACACTCCGTACCTTCCCCAAACCCGCGAAGGAACCCTGATGAGTGAGAATCCAGACATCATTCCCAACAGCTAGCCAGCTGGGCCGTTTGGCCTGGTTGGTTAGGAGGATTTCAGTCCTACGGCAGGTAAAGCAAATACCTCTGTACTCAGACGCCCTGTTCAAGTCTGGGAGGCGCGCTCTTATCTTCTGATTTGAGGGCGAGGAGTACGTCCGCCGTACTTTGAACTCTTATTTTTATTTTTGTTTGAACATCTTACTAGCATGGCAGCTGCTAGAGAAGCAATGAGGGAAAGTGTTGTGGTTTTAGGATAGGTGAGTGTGAGGCGCGCCCTGCCAGTACACGATGTCAACCTCTTCGCACGCGCGCTTGAACCTCACATGTCAACACACTTTTCCTACACCAGTATCTCCCAAGGCTTGCGTATTTCACTGAATAATCTTGACTTTCCAGCCATATGAAAATATAAAAATACTAACGGGCTCCAGGCCCAGTCAGAGTTCCAGAGGGGTCAAGATTGGGGCGGAACAGGGTTTCTTCCCAAAAGAGAGTTGGGGTCTTTTCTATATTATATACGGTGTTTTATGACTCTACCAAATGCATAACCTGATATTCAGATTAACAAGACAAAAAGAGTGAAAACGAAGTGAAGTTCAAAGTCAAGAACGCCGACCCAATGCCCGCTCTGAACCGATCCAAATATGCCCGCTCGCTGTTGAATGCCACCACCAAATGCCCAGCTCCCACTCGCTATGCTTTCAAATAACAAGAGTCCCATCGCGTTAATCTTGTCGTGTACACCCCCCCCCCCCCCTTCAAACCCCTNNCTTGTCGTGTACCCCCCCCCCCCCCCCTTCAAACCTCTTAGACTGCGCGCTTGGCAATCCCGCACTTCTTCAGGCAAGCCTCCACGCCGAGGGCGATGCTCAGGGGGATGGCGTCGCGGACCTTGTTAATGTCCTCGCCGGCGATGCTCTGGCCAAAGGTGGCGGCGATGAGGTCGTCGCTGAAGGCGAAAGTCTCGTCGGCGATCTGGCCGGCGCCAAAGTCCTCCGAGGCGAAGCTCGCGACGAAGACGGCGTCCTCGCAGTCCGGGTTGAACTGGCTGTGGACGGAACCCTGGTAGAAGGGCGTCATGTTGAAGGGGCCGAGTTCGGTGCGGATGACGCGGCGCTTGCCGTCGGCGTCGAGTACGCCGTTTTCGGGCGCCATTTCGGTGATGAGGCGGCCCTGGACGACGATCTGGAGTTCGGCGGAGCGGGGGTGGACGTGGAGAGTGTTCATGCCGCACGCGTCCACCCTGCCGACTGCCATGCCGCTTCCGGTTCCGACGAGAGCGGGGAAGGTTTTGCGGTTCGCGGCGATGAGTTCACCTCCCTTGCCGGGGTTGTTCTGCGGCTGGTTGAAGTCGAAGATGAACTGGTCATCCTTGGGCAGAAGCTTGAAGCGGTCCGCGGCACTAGTCCAAGTGTTAGAGTGGGGGTACTCCTAAGGACTATAGGCAAGGAAAGGAGAAGACTCACGTGTCGGCGAGAAAGAGCTGCTGGGTCAAGCTGGGGGTGAAGGCAGCGTCGCCGCGAGCGCGGACGGGGCCAGCGACAGCCGAGGAGGCGATGGCCAGGATGGCGGTAGCGGTGGCGGTAGTGAAGTGCATTTTGTCTTTTTTGGTTGGACGGTTCGACTAAAGAAAACTACTCTAGGAAATAAGGAAATAGGACGTAAAGAAATCCGAGACGTTGTTTTTGTAGTTTGGGTTTGTTGTGTGATGAGATACAGAAGGGAAACCATGATCAAGGCTGGACGAGACGATTTGTTATATACTCGAAGAAACACTTACCTCAAGTTGCCATCTAGATCAACCGAGTTCATTCTAGGTATTCTGTGGCCTATTTTCGATCGTTCACCCATTTCATCCTTCGTCAGCCAAAGTTCATCGTGGCCCCCTCCCAAGCATGGCTGCGCAAAGCACCTGTCTGCGGAAGGCACGCATCCCGACCACCATCTCACAGACACAGGATGAGATGCCACGACACGCGAGATTGGCATGCAGGCCGAGGTCAAACTCATCCCGGGTCAAATGCAGTCCGGAGGCGGAGGCATGAGGCATGCAAGGAAAGCCTTCGCGGCCAGCGCAGACCCGTCAGCGCTAGTCTGATGTCATGGGCCTTCTGTTCATAGTTGGAGTAGCTGGAATATCACTGATAGGCTGGTCCGAGCTGCCTGTCATCAGATAGGGCGTAGAGTTTGACAGCCCAGCTTCCCAGGATTCACGGTCTTGACCATATGGGGTTTGGAGGATTGAGGAGGAAAAACGTTTGGCGAAGCTTCTGACGAGGAACCTAGGTACGGGAAGGTCGTGTCGGGTTTGCGCTCGTTCTCTGATTGGCCAAGGTCCGATACCTACTGCGCTTCCCCGGAGGTCGATCAACCCGGGCATCTAGAGGCTGTGCAAAAACAAAACGCCACCTAAGCGCGCTTACTTGTATGTTTGCCGCCTAAAAATAAAACAAGCGACGATGTCTGTGTCCACAGCCTACAGGCCGCCTTCTGTGTTCGTCCCAACTTGAACGGGAAGAAGACTGGGCATTTTTGTTTCGTCGAGAGCTTCCTCCCAACATATTCCCTGCCACACATGGCCGCAACCCGGCCAACGGTGATGGGATCTTCGACGCCTCGCGGATCGCCGTCACTCCGAACCTAACGGTGGAACCCACGTGGAGGCGCACAGGGAGTTCAAGAAAATGTTGCGCGCTGTTCATCCCTATCTTCGGTGGCATGGAAGCCAGGCCGATGTTTCTGTGAGGTGGCTGCGAGATCTCACCTCCAATACCGAAGGATCGCGCTGTCGTGCAACTGCACGCATCAGAAGAATGTCAATATCGGTCCCAACGATACTCCTCCGTGAACACTACTGGCATGACCCCTGGCTTATTCAAACCTACTCCGCTCCTAGCCCGTACGTGCAGTTGATTCCTGCGTAACCGGCAGCTGAATATGGTCGTCCACGTTGTGCAACTACCAGCCCCTACTTGGAGCTCATCACCCGAACTGACGTGAGAAGTTTTGCCGAAGTTGCCAGTCACCGCAGCAGTCTCTTTCCTCTGTGGCGATCGCCTCTCAGCGAACTAACAGCCAAGGACGGAAGAGGTCTCATTCGTGCCTCGACAAGACCGAAGCTCAGATAACTGCTCACGCTGTCATCTCACCGCACCGACCGACCACGTAACGCTGCATACAGAAACAACCTGAAGTTCCTCCCTTTCCAAAGGACTAAGGGCTACTTGGGTCTCACTGCAGCTAGCGGGGTCGCAGTTCCGCGTGGCTGGTTCTCGGTGCAAAGCCGTAAGGTACCGGACCTATGGCGGGCCAAGGCAAGGTCATCCTCCGGAGAGAACGGCTTACATGACGAACGTGGTCGGCATGTTGGTGGCTCCTACGATTCACCGCTACTCGGGAGACCGGATGCGACACTCGATCGCGTGGGAGCGGCGGGTATCTCCATGAACCCAGAAACCATTGATGTCGTACCGAGGGCACTCGACTACACTGGGTAGCGCGCCACTCAGCCCAGGCTGCGTAACCCTGATGTGGCTGACCGGTGCCGATGAAGAATTGAGGCGTCGTGTTATCGGAGCTCGGTGGGCTAGGCAATGTAGCTGAAAGAGTGTGCTCTCCCCGTCTAGGACTCCGACTTCATCCTCCAGGATTTCCAGCTTAGAAACATGTCTGACGATGACCATGCGTGACGAAGGTCTCAGCTCCCAACAGCAACACCGCGACCCGGGGACGCCAGCATCGCAGGTGAGCAAGCTGTAAGCACGAAATAACTGCTCTTGAAGCTTACTCTGGCACAAACGCCGACGCGCCATCACTCATGTCTCTTACTCTACTGCGGAACATTGGCTGAGACGGCATTCATGAATGCGTCAACATCCGGACAACATCACATGCGACCACACCCACTGGAGAATTCGGGATCCCGTCCGCTCTCCCATAGACAAGCCAGTGAGGGCCAGAGTAGTAGTCAGGTCGGTGACGACTGGCGAATGCCTGGTGTTGCATGTATTTTTGCACCTTTATTCCTTTCGCCGATGGTGATGTGCAGTCGTGGTCTTGGGTCGGCGCCGAACACACAGCATACAGTCGTGTACTATGTTGCTGATTGAAATACTCCATACTTGCGAAATGTAGAATTAACAATAGACTTCAGAAGTAGCGTACTTTTTTTGATCGTGGAATCAACAGAGAGGAGCACTCTTCTATTAATATGAAGCAGTTCATGCTTCACTCAGACTATTTCAGCAATAAGTCCATCGGTGTTGTCAACAATCAGTTCAAGCACGGTAGCTCAGGGGTAGAGCGCTGGGCTCATAACCCAGAGGTCCCTGGATCGAAACCAGGTCGTGCTACTTATAAGTCACACTCTTTTTTTTTTCATGAGGTCCCTCCGTGTGGGACCTCTTCGAGCACGATGGGGCTTTCGTGAAGGCGGAATGAGTATAGTTTTATTTTTATCCTTTCGTTTCCAGTTCGACGGCAGATCTACTTCCTTAGTTTGAAGGCCACAGTCCTGTGCCACTTTACCATCGCGTCTCAAAGTTGATATCCCGTAGATGAGATATTAAGCCCAGTGCTTGTTCGCATGCCAAAACGTTGCCCCATGGCATTATCGCTTAACAACTATCATACAACCGTGACCATATTTACAAAGCCTTGTCGCGAGCTCCGACGACCCGGTCAAAACTATCAAAAGCCATGGTCATCGAGTGCCGCCCGCCAGTCTTCCCCCTCAACTGCTCGTCAAAGCTGAGCACCTCCTTGAACGGCACCTTTGCCACAATCTCCACCGTTCGCGCCAGGTTCTTCTTGCCCCTCAGCGACGCCACGCTATCGTACGGGTCGGGCGGGGCGTAGATGCGGCCCACGTCGATGCGCGAACTCGACTCGGCCGACTTGTCGTTGACCTCGAGAACGTGCCCGCCGGCGCCGGAACTGATGTCGTGCTGCACCATGCCCGCCGCCGCCTCGGGACAGCTGATGTGCACGAGCATGACGGGTTCCAGCACGCCGACGGCCTGGCGCGCCGTGTGCGCCTCGCGGAGGGCCTCGCGGACGGCCCGGGATGCGGCGCCGGTGAAGTGCCCTCCCGACGGGCTCTCCACGTCCGCGGCGTCGAGGGCGATGGTGACGTGGACGCCCTGCACGGGGGAGCCGCGGCGGGGACCGCGGGCCACGGCGGCGACGACGCCGTTGAGGAGTTGCTGGCGGGCTTCCTCCGGGTCAAAGGAGGGGAGGGAGCCGTCCTCGGGGAGGTTGATGAGGATGTGTATCATGTTGCCGTCGCGTTCGACGGTGGGCTCGAGGGCGCTTTGGCGGTGGTGGTCTTCGAGGGGCTCGAGAGTTGCGCTGCAGGATACTTTGCCTGCTCTGTTCGCGACGACGCGGTCAAAGGTGACGCGGTGAGGTCCGATTGGGGATGTGAGGCACTCTTTGTAGTCGACCTCGATCGGGCCGAATTCCGCCTGGACCTTGGGGTTCTGCTTGAGGTTGTGGACTGCGATGTCCAGGTGAAGCTTGCCCATGCCCTGCAGGATGAACTGCTCCGTCTTCTCGTCGCGGCTCCATCTCAAACTGGGATCTTCCCGTGAAGCGTTGTCGAGTGCAACCTCCAGCTCCTTGGCAGCTGTGTGGCCTTGGGGATCGATGGCGAGGAAGGCCACTGCCGGAGGAATTTCTGGCGGCCTGATCAAGACGTGCTTGAGACCGTCGGAAACCTGCTTCTGGCCCACGGTAGTGAGAAGTGTGTCGCCTGTTCGTGCCTTTCTCAGACCCTTGATGGCGCCAATTTGACCAGTCGCGAGATGCTGGACTTCCTCCGTCTTGTTCGCAGATATCTGCAAAAGACCAAACGGCTTCTCAGACACTTGGCTATGCGTGTTCCATGTCGCCGAGTTTCGGTGTAGTTCGCCATGATAGACCCTCACAAAACTCAGTATCCCCTCCTTTGGATGGTTGAAGACCTTGAACACGGAAGCGACGGCGGCCACCCGGGCATGGTTGGACTTTTTGCTTGCCGTATCTTTCAGTAGCTTGGTCAGCTGGTGCTTGTTGGCTCCGACACGAACCTCCAGCTCCGGACGCTCATCTGGGCTTGGGAGGTAGTCCACGATGGCATCCATCAGCGGCTCGACGCCAATGTGTCTGAAGCTGGCCCCGGCAAAGACCGGGATGACGTTTCCGTCCCCACTGCGAATGGCGTTTCGTACGCCGTTCTTGAGCATTCGGTTGGTGATTTGGCCAGAGTCGTCTGCGAAGAGGTCCATGATGCCCTCGTCCCACTCTGCGAGACCCTCGATGAGTCGCTCGCGAGCGGTCTCAATTTCCCCAAGGAGCGGATTTCCCCGCAGCACGTCTTGGAGTTCTGCGAACTCGTACTTGGTCTTCTGCTTTTCCGACTTCCAGCGGTAGCCCACGCGATCGATCACGTCGATGACGCCGACGAACACGTCGCCCTCCCACCACGGGATCTGGCATACTAAAGGCCATCCGTTCAACCGGGAACCAATATCCAGCACGGATTTCCGAAAGGATGCGCCTTCGCGGTCAAGCTTGTTGACGAAGACGATTCTGGGAATCTTATGGTCCTGTGCGGATGACCATACTCTTTCTGTGTGAGCCTCTACACCCTTGACCGAGTCAATGATACAGACTGCTCCATCGAGAACAGGAAGACACCGGTCGACTTCGAATCTGAAGTCCTGGTGGCCGGGAGTGTCAATGAGGTTGATGGTTTTGGGATGCGACCCCTTCTCGCATTCATCAGGTAAAGGCCAGTTGTATGTGATGGCGGCGGACTGGATCGTGATGCCTCTTTCCCTCTCCAATTCAAGGAAGTCGGTTACTGTGTTTCCGGAGTCGACGTCTGTACCAGGCTTAGTTTGTCTTCAAGGCAGACCATTGCAGATAACAATCCGAAAGAATTCAATTCAAGACGGTTGAGCGGCATCCGGAGACTGTGACTTACCGCCGACTCGGCGAGTCACACCACTATAGTACAACATACGCTCCGTGGTAGTTGTTTTACCCTAGAAACAATCAGCCGTCTCATCCTCTTGGTTTGGCAATAACAAGATACACATACCGCATCAACGTGAGCTATGATTCCAATATTTCTAATGTCCTTGATCGGAGAACGATGCTTCGCTTGCACCGAGGGGGTTTGTAAAGACCTGCTGAAACTCAAGACACCAACGTACAGAGCCCGCTTTGGCAGTCGGCCAAGACGGCCCTGTTTGGGCAAGGGAGCTCTGAGAGCTAACATGGCAGAAACATGAAGCAGATGTTGTCGTACATGTATCGAAGGAAGATGATATCAAAAAACGCGCTCACATTGTACTGAGTGAGGGACCTGATTGCATCAACAAAGTCGTCACCATAAGGCCCTGAGCAACTCAGACCATTGACGAGCCTTCAAGGTGAGACTCTTTGGGTAAGGTGAAGATGAATTCCTGCGCGTCCTGGCTTGGAAGGCGGTCACTCAGCTTCTGATGGTGGCTGACACTGCTGCCACCTGGAACAATGGAGGCTGGTTCACCGTCCGATCGGGCTTGACAGTGGCTGGTGACCCTGCAACGTGTACAAGTGAAAAGTACATCACCGTCAGCCAAGCCCCTGGCAGAGCAGCATGGTACCTTCCCCGTCGCATATCCACAGCTGCACTCCTTGTATCTAATCTGCCTGGCGTGCGAGCTTCAGGCGCGCCAGTGGCCGCGCTTCCTTGACTAGCCTTCAGTGCAGTCTGGACGTCACATCTTTCGCACCCACCTTGCTTTTCCTCCACACCTACACGGCAACGCACAAGACCCGCGATATCCAGTTGTCTGGCGTCTCCATCCACGTCAGCTTCTTCCCTCTTCTTCCCTCCTTTGCAACCAATATCCAGCGACATCAACTCTCCGCCAAGTCCGCGAAGCTAAGCTACTCTCAAAATGGAGCTCTCCGACATCTTGTATGTCATCCTCGATCACGGCGCTGCCTTCAGTGGCACCCTCGCAACTGCGCCTGAAGACTAATGCATCTCCTTCTCGTCAGTCGAATTGTTAACCTCGCCACGGCGACCATCATGGTCCTGGGCGGCATTTCTCAATTCTTCGGTTTCACCTTGTACGTTCAACCCGGCTGTCACGTCAGCCCCTTTGGGTCCCTTCGGACCACCTGTCGCTAGCTCCTCGAGCCAGGCTTACGCCTATGCGCTATGAATCTCCGAAGAAGGAGCCACGAGTGAGCCGAGTAGCTGATATCGAAATCTAGCCAAGGAATCATTGTCGGTGCCTATGTCATCATCTTCGGTCTTTGTAAGCTGCGCCCCTGGGAGCCTGTCCCTTCGCGACCAAAAGACACTCAGCTAACGATTGATCCAGGCACCGCTCTGCTCGGTACTTGAGCACCGTCTCCCGCATCTCTCGAGGCTATGCTGACCCCGATACAGAGTTCCAGATTCCCCCTCAGGTCTCCCGCTACGCCTCCTTCCTCTTCTCCTTCATCGGTCGTGGTGTTTGTACGTTAACCCAAGAACCCCGAACCCCTGAGTTCCCAAGCCGCAAGTTTTGACCTCTGACAATGCACGCCTGCAGTCTACATCTTCATCGGCTCCATCCTCCTTAGCGACGGCGTCTTGAAGATCATTGCCGGCTCCCTCATCGGCCTCATCGGCGTCGCCTACGTCGCCCTCGAGTTCGTTCCCCAGATCGAGCCGCCAGCCAACATGCGCGAGGCCGACGGCGGCTGGGGAGCAGAGCAGGTGTAAGCTAGCTGCCCCTTTTTTCAACCATACACGCATCTCGGATGCTTTCCGACCCCATGATTCTGAAAAGAGGTCGAGGGGGAAGAAAAGCACGGATTGCACCCAAAATCACCGAGTCGCTACGATATGAACCGGATTTGCTGAAGATTTTTCGAATTGCCAAGATAATGAAAAGAGAGGGAACGCGAACCGACCTAAACGACCTCGACCCGCACGACGAGGTTGGAATAGCGGACGAGAGACCGAATGGGCGACCAAGACAGAGAACATCTGCACATCCAACAGAGCCCGCCCCTGTTGGATTATCAGGCTCACGAGGATCGCTGTACGCTGTGTGTAAATGGGACTGGAAAGCACGACACAAAGGGATGCACGAAGGACGAGCATATTGTTTTCGCGCAACTTGTCGGAAGGATGACCTGCCACCATGCGGGTTGGCACGTAACATGGGTTTCAACACTTTTGTTTTTCTTTTTCTTTAGATGGTGTCAGGAGAAAGGGATGCCGGTAAAAATAGGGTTTTGTTTGGGATCCGTAATGGCTAGTCTAACAGACCTGATTTCTCACCCCCCGAAAGACGATTGAAACCCGACAGCCTCGCTACTGCCGCTGCTTTTGTTTGAAAATTTGACAAACAGACTCTTTTTGGGATACCATCAATCGATCGATCGATTGTGCCAAGGCTGACACGCCTGTTGTTACCGACCCCGTCCATTACAAGCAGTCGATGGCCCGGTGTTGAACCATGATAAGAAAGGTAAATAGTGAAAAATCAATAACAAAAAAACAAACTCCCTTTGAGGACCGCCCCTTTTGCATAGATCCACCCGGGAAAATGCGAGCCTATTTTTTGGTCGTACAGCAAGGAAAACGCCGCGCCGCCAGCAAGGGACAGACAGATTAGATGTAGCTTTTGAGGGCGCCAAAATGCGCAGGCAACACCGCCATCCCCATTATCCATCTCCTTTTCTGCCAGTTTTGTTGCTGCTCACTCGCCTACCGCGTTCCTTGTGAGAAAAAGGAGGGAAAAAAACACTTGCTCCGTCCAAAGCTGCCGCCATATCAACCCCCTGGTGAATCACAAGAAACTCCAAACCATGATGTTTCCCCGTGTCCCACTGTTATCGATTCCTTTGTTCGTATGTATCGTATTGGAGATTCGTGTAGTCATTCAATCCAACTGAGCCAGTTCCCTCTCTTTTGCCGCGAGAGCCTCCCTCATTCTTTCGGCCTCCCTGGACAAGGCTGCTCTTTTCTCGGCCTTGACTCTCTCAGCGTCAACGTCCATTTCGGGTTTGTAGACTGGGTAACTCGGCTGGCTGCTCGGCCCCGGCGAAGGGAGAGGGGTCAACCGCGAGGCCGAGTAGGATCCCGGACTCGGTGCCGAACCTGCGGGAGACATAGCAGACCGAGCGTAGTGTTCGGCAGCATCTTCGCCTCCAGAGCTGTAACGTTGATTGTCGTCTCCAGTCGTTGGGTTCAAGATTGACTTAATGGACGATAAGCGTTTCGAGGTGTCAGGTCCGCCGTCCGCAGGCTGGTTTCCATCTGCAGACAAGGATCGCTTGCGTGACGGAGGCAGGAAAGATGCAGGCGAAAGCGAAGATTGCCGATCTCCGGTTCCCGTGAGCGACGTGATCGGAGCAAGGCGATTGTCATCGTTATGCGAACCCGAGTAGGGATGCGAAGTTCGGGAGTTGGAAGACTGGTAAGCCGTCAGATCTGTCGGTGGCAAAGGAGAGCCCTGTCGGTTTGCCCGTAGATGAGGATCCGGCACCCCGGGAAGCATAGTTGTGGGATCATCTTCGCGACGTCGAAAGCCCAAGTTCACCGAACCGTCCTCGTTCATCGTCCCCCTCTCAGGGCTGCCCTCGGGCGCCACACTCTGCGTGTCAGATCCTTCGAGCATCTCATCCGTCCACTCGCCGCCAAAACTGGAAGGAATAACGCGTTTCCGTCGTTTGATGATGGACTTTTTCATTGTGACGGGTCGGTGGACTCCATGTAGTTTGTAGTAAAGACCTAATTATGTCAGCACATCGAGGCCCTTCCCCAGATTTCGACGGCACCTACCGCAGGCGTTGCAAATCGTGTGCCCACTTTCGTCTCTTCGCCACAACGGAGTTACCGTAGTGCCGCAGTTTTGACACGCGATGACGGCGGCTGTTGTAGCGCTTTGTCCTTGGATTTGTAGAGCGGCAATATCCACAGGCGCTGCAGGATCATCGGTCGACATGGCTTCGCCTTGCTGGTTGGAAGAGCCGGTGCCACCACCCCCACAACCTTGCCCCTGAACGACATTCAGGTGGGCGGACTTCGATACGCGGTTGTTGTAGGCAGGGCAGCCGCTGCAGCCCTCGGCACCACCCGTTCCATTGCATCTTCCGCCACCTGGACAGGTTCCTGAAGGCGCTTGCTCCTCGGTAACATATGTCGGAGCAGGGGCGCTGTGATATTTCGGACCTGGACCCGGTGCTGGTGCGATCTTTGGCGGAGTGCTCCTTGGAGCAGCGGCGACGAGATGGGGCGGTTTCTTCAGGTTAGTTGGTCGTGAGGCGTTCCTCGCCTTTTGGTAGAGGCCGCAGGCGTTGCAGATCGTCGTTCCTTGGGGAGACCTCCGCCAAAGCGGCGTCCTCGTGGTACCGCAGTTACTGCTGATGATTAGTCCGAGCCGAGGGAAAAGGGGGCGGACCTAGTCTCCTAACCTGCAAATCTGACCCGCCTGACCAGAAGAACTTCCCGTCGTCGGCGCAGGGCTTGGCCTTGCTTCCGACGCAACTCGTTTTGGAGAACCGTCGCTCGAGATGGAAGCTGGACTTCTCGCCTGCGGCATGGACGCGGTTTCACTTGATGGACTGCGACGCACTTCTGGGCGGAGAGTGGACGAGCCTTCGAAACTCCCACCACCAACCCCTGGGCTAGGTACTCCGAGAGGTTCTGCGGGAATCTGCTGGCCACCTTCAGAGGCCTTTGGGGACATCCGTCGCGATGGCAGGGCGGTTCGCATAGTCAAGGACGCTTGTTTCGTTGGTCCTTGTGCCGCCGAGATAGCGTCGGCCATCGCCATCCGAGGAGGTGCGTTGCGAATAGTATCTGATGGTAGCGTCTAATGTTTAGTTGTGTAATTGTGTTCGGCGCCAGAGTGGAATGGAACCACGTCGGAGTAGGATCAACGATTCGATCCGAGAATGGAGGCTTGGTTCGTAAGCGGTAAAGAGCAAGATCGGAGGGAACCTATTTCGGCTGCAAAGATGGGTTTCACCGATGTCGACAGCGCAGGTAGAGGACAAAAAAGAAGTTGGCGGAAGGTCCAGGTCAAACTTAGACAACCCCACCACGGTGCAAACGTGGTTCGACGTTCGGCAGGCGGACGGGAGGTCAGGGGAGGAATTGCCCCGTAGTCGACAGCAGGCGTCAGAAGCCAGGAAGAAGACCCGGCCAACGGAGCAGGAGGCGGAATGGGGGACCGGGTGACGGTGGGAATGATAGAAGGTTGCCACCGTTGATCCAGGGCTCCAGGGCTCCAGGGCTCGAGACGCGATTCGGTGAACGTCCAACAGTGTGGTGAGAGAGAAGGAGGGGCGGATACCAGGGGGTCCGGCGTCCAGGGATGGAGGATACAGGTCGAGTGAGGTAAGTAGGCAAAGTAGAGAGAGGGAGGATTTGGATGAAAAGGGTGATGAGGTCCTTAGGAGGGGCAGAGCGTTGATATCGATTGCATGCCGAGGAGGAAACAACGAGAGCCCAGGTTGCTAGCGATGACGGACATGTAAGAGCAGCCACCCTGCTGCCGTCGACACCTGGGACACTGGGAGTAGAGGTGGCTTGCCGTGTTCACCGGGCGGTGAGAGGATCAGATGGTGGGATGCTCAGGGCCTGTTTAGGCGGTAGTTAAGGGGTGGTTACAGCAGTCGCAAGGTGAGGTAGTGGTTGAAAAGACTACCAGAGGTAGTGGCGGAAGCAGTGTGGCAGTGACGAGTGTCGACTACCTCAAGGTACCGACCAACAAGGCAACAATAACAGGAATGAAGAGTCGGTTCGAGTTGCGGTTTGTGATGCTGTACTGCGCTGAGCTGCGGCGAGTGGCAGAAATCACGAGAGCAACCCACGCCCACGTTCCCAGGTTCCCACTAGAAGTCCCTTAAGTGCGGCTGGCCCCCTACGAGCGAGCGTTCCAATGACGAGTGACGGACGAGAATGGGGGAAAATCGGAGCCCGTCGTTGGGTGATCTGGGCTGAGAGGTCACGGATTACAACAGGTGGTTGGTGATTGGTCCTTACTGGCATGCTGCTAGACAGGGGACCGCTCACTGCACTTATGTACATAGTACATAGAACTTGCGGCATCCACCCACGACAGAGTCCACCCACTGTAATGACAAAAACGCCTTTGATGGCAGAGGGTGTTTCCGAGACTACGGATACTGTTAATTTATTGCGGTTGGCGTACTTTGATGAAGTTCTTCTGGTTCACGAGGATTCCTCCTTTTCCTGAAATCGGGTGTCGTTTCTGATTCTCTCCACAACAGAATATCCAAGTATATGTCTCGTCGTCCCTTCTCCCCAGGACCTTGAGTCTCGTCACTCAACTTCCTCCAGCAACATTCGACGACAACCGCTCATCAGATAACGACAGACAAGGGCCGAATGACACGACAAGTAACTCCGATACAACCATCCTAGACCCAACTCATACAGCGCAACTAGCCTTTCCCGGCTGCACAGACCCGGTCCCTCCCCTGGGGTGCTCCTTGACACTCCATTCACTCCATTCAGCGGCATCTTCTGATTTGCTTGACTTGGCAATGGATCAATCGGCATGCCTGGCGAACATGCTTTGTCTCCATATCACTGCTGCGCCAAACCCTTGGGGCCCATGGTCCCCGGAGCCAGAGAGAAAAAAAGATTTTGAACCTTAATGCCTTCAGCAAAGCCGAATGTGACGCCAGTCCGACGGGGAGGTACATCGATGCGAGATTATCAGATTGCTGCGGCCTTCACCGACATCCTCGACAGCAACCGTTGCGTTGGTGAAAGGGCATCCTGACGATCTGGGCGCATCGTGATCCTGCTAATACTAGCAGTAATTGCGCAGCAAATCAGCACTTTCCAAATACTAAGCACACTTCGCGGGCGAGCCGACTCTGTGACCTGGCTCTCGTCGATCAGCGAGCGGACCGTCATCTCTCATATCGCCGATACCCAGCAGCCGTTGAAGCGAGATGCAGCAAACTGAAAAAAGGAGCATACGTGTACGGAGTACCCAATCCCACACGTTCGCACTCGTTGTGCCCGCCCATTCGGTCAACTTCGAGCGCTCTGGAACCGACCCAGTTCCTCCTAGAAGTGCCGTATGCGTACGCCTTCCAAGATGCAATGCAACACACCCAGAGAGGACAACATTTCCCAAATCCATCAAAGGAGGAACGCTGCGTGATCAAGTGCTCACGGCTAATATGTGTAACCGCAGCTCATCACGTTCGATAATAGACGAGGGCGCATACATGCCTGATGACTTACACACCGCCGCCGCCGCCGCTAACGGCTTAGAGAACATGGAGAGGAACGAAAAACAAAGCGAAAATTTGATTCCTTGCCCCATTCGTCGTCCCAAAAGCTGAGTGATGAACATCGGCTCTCGACCTATCAGTCCATCTCACACCACACCACATCCAAGGTCTTCGACGCGGCCCCCAAAGCCACCGTAAAAGGTACACTGGCACCTGCAGATCCATCGATAGTGGACCAGAGTCCGGCTCCGAGAACCTGACCTGCAGGACGGTCCAGTGACAGGCGACCTGAATAAGCTGACAGGGCGACAAGAAAACGGGGATGGTGGCGGTGACGAATGAGGCAGTCGGTGTCTACGCAAGCCTTCGCGGAAAGACAAATAGTACGTACATAGTAATCCCGAGGTTGCACAGGGTCCTCCCTCGGGGTTAAGACCCAAAGATACGAGCGTTGCTTCTCGAAGACTGTCCTCTCTGCCGTCTCTCGTCATTTTCTGACCGATTTCTCCAACGGTTGCTCCGGTAGCCGAAGTCCGATCACCGTGGGCCCGAGGCAAGGAAACCGAGCCTCGAGGTGAAAAACTCGGTCGAATCTCCAACAACAACCCCGCAAGTGTTTCTTAACGGCGAGGTGGAAGCCCGAACGAACCACAACAAACAAGCAGAGTCGGTGTTGTTGCTCGGCGATGGCGGCACCCAGCAAACGAAGTCTGTCCAATTTGCCCGGAACCCCAGCAGTTGAGGGGTTGCCGAGGCCAACAACCATGCTCAAATTTCGTTAGCCAATCATTTCAACCAGAAATGTCATCTCAGGCCAGTCATATCATGCCATCTGCTCAGCTGAGCTCACGAAGTCTTGCGGGGAAAGAGGCAGGTGATGAGGGCTTTGTCTATTTGAGATATGCTCGTCAAAGGGGCATCTGCAGAGTAGGCGAAAAAGCCGAGGGGGGTATACGCATTCCGAAATGACTGCTCGCCGCCGCAGCCTAGAGAAATCCTCTCGTTAACTGGCTGTCGTTGCCCGAAATCCTACCATCGCCTTGTCGTTACGTCAAGCGTCTGGGTCGCTCTCCTGGGTGACGGCGGCAACTTCAAATCCATTCTTCATGTCCATCATGGCGTCTCTGGCCAAGCAAACCACTATCGCAACAGTGAGAGCGTTCCAAACGGCTTGCCCTCGTTTGTTGAATCCTACTTCAACCTGGTAGCTCAGGTACGGCTCTTCTTTGGCCGAATCCATCGTCACAACCATGACGGAGGTGTTGACGATAAACAATCCGTAGACGACCGGTGATCGGAAGACGTCTTTGCCTGTTGTTCTTTTCTTGTCCACTTCCTCGTTTGCGCTTTCATCTTTCCGAGAGCCATCGGCATCGGGATTCTGCAGCGATGCAGTCAACTGTGCTAGGGGGTTTTTCTGTGGTGTCGGCGCCGGATACTTGTCAGGAACAAGAACAACTCTATTGTCCTCTGGCTCCGCCTCTTCCGGGTCAATCACTGATTGATGCCCATTCTCATTCTGATCTTGAGCGGCCTTGAAAGCCTGTTCGACAGCCCAATGCCCGCGCTGGCGAACCGCAGCCTTTCTAAGTTGTGCCTGCATGTGGTCCTCAATCTCCCTCGGCGTCAAAGTTGTGTCTACAACATCAATGATGATGTTTGGTAAGTAATCCAAGTGGGCGTAGCCTCCATCTTGCTCTGCCCATTTCGTGTAATCGCGCAGCCCTTTCTCGATGATGAGGCGCGCTTCAGATCTCTTGCCAGCTTGGACCGTGCTTCGGACTTTTTCTGTGAGGGTGAGGAGGTCCTTGAGGGCTTTCGTTGCTTCGCAGTGTCAGTGCTTGTTTCTCGACTCAACGGCGCCAGGCAACTCACCTTTAAAGTTGTTGTCAGACCGCGAATTAATAGTTGGCGGGTTATCAACAGAACTGGCCAGGAGAATTTCTGGAATAGGGTGCCCCAAGAAGTCCATCGACCAGTCCGAAGGCAGCAGCGGGCTGTACTGCCTCATGTACAAGATCTTGAATAGCCTGACTTCGTCGTCGGCCCAATTGTCACTTCCGGGAAACAGTTTTTTCTCCGCGTTCATGTCATCGAGATGTTTTTGCACGGCTTGTTCCTCCTTCTTGCTCAGTTCAAACTTCTTGGCAGAGGGTTTTTGGGGAGTCTTGCTAATGCGGCCGGCCAAGACTCTGTCGGATGCGGGCGTGCCTTCCTTCCCGTTACTGGCGCTCGTAGCCGGCGTGTTCGTCACTGGCGTCGCACTGGAAAGGCCGCGACTGAGCAGTCGAGTATGACGAGGGGTTTGGGCCGGTGTCGACGATGCCGGGCTTTCGCCTCGCCAGGGAGAGAGCTGATCCATGTTGAGAGTTGACGGAGCCTGTGTGAGGCTGACTGGTGATGACTGGTGATGGGGAGTGCTGGGTTTGGAAGGCGTTGTTGCAGTTGCAATTTTGACTGATTGAAGGTGGAGGCGACTGCACGCTTTTTGTCATCTCACGAAGGTGCCTGGCCAAAACGGTAGCCGCGACGAAGCTTTTCTTTGTCAAAAGCCAGTCCTCGTCGCTTCTTCATCTGGAACGACTTCAATTTCAACCAACAATTGCAACTCTGCAAAGGGCGGGAAGCAAGGAGACGATGGCTGAGCTTGGGTGTAAGTTCGATGTAGCAAATGCGCAAAGAACCATGGCGATTGTCAGCGACGAATGCGGCACTAGAAAGCAAACATCAAGGTCTACTTTTAAGCGCTGTGTAAGACAACGGGCACTATTTGAGACCATGAAAAATAAAATCCGTACCAACTTGTAGAGGCATGGAGGTGCCTCAAATTAGGTAGGGTGGCAGCGACTAGCGCCCAAGAGATATGATCCGTGCGATGTTCTTGCTTCGACAGTCAAGTTGCCTTACCTAGGACTGTACCAGTACACATGTGCGATTTCTAGCCACGTGATCGATCTTCCGGCAGATGACCAGCCCAAGTTCAAGCCTGGTTTTTGTGCATACGCTCTTGCCTTACGCGGTAAAAACTGTGGGGCTAACAAGCAGGAGTGAGATGACATCCCATGTCTTTTCCAGACTGTATCACACTCGATGGGAAGGAACCCCTGCACTAGTGACTTGCCTAGTGCAGTGTGCTGGCTCAGTGGGGAGGCTCCGGTTTGCATGACGGGGCAATTTTTCAGGTCGCGACGACGCGCCGTGTTCTAGTCCCTGCGTCTTTCCTTGGACTGATCAGATCCATCATCAAACATCAACGTCGCAATTCACATCACGCTTTAATCTTTCGTACTAAACACTTCTTCTCCGATTGCGAAAGCGTACGGCATCAATCTTTTTGCTTGCCACCCGAGCTATGCGCCACCCTTCTCTAGCGAACATACAACTCTCAAAATGAAGGACTGGAGCAAGCAGACTGTGGTCCAACTCAAGGCGGAGTTGAAGCGCAGAGGACTTGGCCAGGCTGGTCTTAAGCAGGAGCTTGTCACGCGTCTCACTGAAGACGACGCTTCCCAGACTGCTGAGGCGACCTCTGAGGTCGCTCCTGACGCTGATTCTGCTGCAAATTCGGAATCCGCCGACTCCTCAGAGGCCCAAGTCGAGCCTGCCTCAGTTGACGACGCCCCTAATGACGCTCCAAGCACCGAAACCGAGCCGGCAGCTGAAGTCACGACTCAGTCCCCTACCGAAGCCATCGATAAACCGGCGAATGCTCCCCTCGAGACTGACCAGCATGATGCTCCGCCTGCAGTTCCGGAAACATTGAATGCCGCGGAAGTCACACCACCCGCACCTGTCGAGGCGGCTCAGGATGCACAGAAGCGAAAGCGCAGATCAGAGAGCCCCGTCGAATCATTCCCAGACATTGCACGCAAGCGCGTCAAAGCAGACACTGGCGATGGATCCCAGTCACCGGAACCTTCCGGCGTCACGGGTGTCATCAGCAAGATCGCGGAGAGCTTAACCCAGAATACCAGCCTGGTGGACGACATCGCCAAGGATGCCAAGGAAATTTCCGAGCAGCTGCCAAAGCCTTCCGAAGATGAGGTCATGGAAGAGGACAAGCCCACAATCTCGCCGACCGAGGCTAGCAACAAGGATGTGGCTATGACTGCCAGTACGGAAGACCAAACCGAAGCCCAGGATGCTGAGCAACCCGCCGATGTCTCGATGGTGGACGAGCCCCGAACTGCCGAGAACACCTTCGAAGGCATTGCAAACCCCGTCATAGAGGCCCCAGTCACGACTGAGGCAGAGCAGCGAGCATCCGCTCTCAGAGATTCCGACGATGCCATGGAGTTCGACCGTGACGTGCAACCAGCTGTTCACCCTGCTACTAGAGCGCTCTACATCAAGAACTTCATGAGACCTCTTCGGGACAGTGCGGTTCAGGACCATTTGCTGCATCTAGCAGCTCCGGCAGGCGCCCAGTCCAACGACGATGACATTGAAGACTTCTACCTGGACCAAATTAGAACTCATGCGTTCGCTGTCTTCAGGACAACGACCCAGGCCTCCCGCGTGCGCAACGCCCTGCATGAAGTCATCTGGCCTGACGAGCGTGAGCGCAAGCCTTTGTGGGTGGACTTTGTGCCGCCCGAGAAGGTTCCGGAATGGATTGACGAAGAAAGAGCTCAGGGAGCTCGTCAGAGAGGCTGCAGATGGGAGGTCCTGTATGACCGTGACGATAACGGTCATGTTGTCGCGCGCCTTGACTCCGGCACTGCACCTCCGCCTGCGCTCGCCGCACCCGAGCCAGCCAGGCTGGCTCCCTCTGGACCTGCCGTCAAGGATGTCAACGCCATCCCTCTCGGCCCTCGCGGCGGACGTGGAATAGACGGCGTGCCACTTGGCCCTCGAGGCGATGCGCCGCGTGGACCCGGGGGAAGACCTCCGCGGCAAATCCCCGGTTTCCCAGGAGGCCTGATCCAAACGACCAAAACTAACCCGCCCATCTCCTATCAGCCGGTTTCGGAAGACCTCGCAAGCAGACGTGTTCGCAACATGCGATCCTACTACACACAGGATCTCAAGCGTGACATGGGTCCCGAGACAGACATCAACCGCTACACTTTCGAGCAGGGTGACAACTTCGTTGATCGCGGCCAGGAAGTTTTCGTCGGCATCCGTCCTCCGCACAGGGAGGCCCAGCGACGTCGACCAGGAGGAGGAGGAGGTGGTGGTCCGCCCCGGGGTCCGCCAGGCCGCGGCAGACGTAGCGCCAACCGCCGTGGCCCTCGTCCGCTTAGTGACCGCTATCTCCCTGGGATCAACGAGAGTGGCCCCTACAGGCAGGGTGACCGTGGCAATTACGACCGCCGTGACGACAGACGGTACTAGGGCGACCGCTACCAAGGGCAATCCGACCGCTACATTTCCAGACCCCAAGAGGGTGGATTGCACAGCCGCGACGGCCACGCTTTTTACGGTCGCCGCGAATTGGGCGACGTTCGATACTAGGAGAGTTGCCTCGAACACACCAAGACCTGCGACATTGTGTTTTCTTGGAGGCCAACCCGACAACTGCCTAGGTCATGCCAGGCCTTGGGCGGACAACCGACAAGCTCCGGGTTTTGAATGGTGTGCTCAAGGATAGGGACAAGTCGTAGTGGCGTTCCTCAGCGAGCCTCTATCTTGGGCTTCAAAGAACAAGGACGATTGATTTGGTAGAAACTATCGATTCGAGACAAAATGGCATGAGCCATGGTCTCTGGTTAGCCATTGTCTTTAGCAAGGTAATGGTAGCTGGCGTGCGTGTACATAATCTTCAATGGAAATCAAGGTTTGGGAGGAAATTTGGCCAGCACGTGCGAGGAGGTCAAGTCTGCTGGGGGGAATACCTCCGAGCACCAAGGAACGGAGAATATGGAACGGATCATGGAGAACGGTAGCATCTGGCCGGCTTGTTTTCTCAATTCCCCCTTTTTGCGGCATAGTTGCTCTAGTTGCATTTCTCCCTTCATAGGCCAAACAAGTGCCAGCTTGCTACTCTACGTTACGATAACATCGATTCGGCTATAGTATACGTGTTTGATGCTTTTCGGAGCTCCAAGCTTCCAATAATGCTCATTTAGAAGGTGAAATCACGAGTGACTGTATACAAAGATACTTTTGTATCAAGTAGGTAGATGCAAATTATGAGTTTTTTTTTTCCAACAACTGACCGTTTCTATGATAACATCAACAGCCAGAAACCTCGTCGTCGTCGCGCTTGTTACTATTCGGAGTGATAGTCCAGATGTGGCACGAGGTCGGCTGACTAAGGCCGCTAGCGTTACCGTGCACGTCCACCCATCCGAGCTCCATCAACTTTCAACCTCTTTCAACTCGAAATCCGGGGGCTCGTTTTGACATCAAACAATCGCGACAGACCGAGGCGCACTTGCAATTGGGCTATAGCCTTCACCCTTACCAGACGAAACGCGAGTGCTGGGAACGTTTTCACTGCTCAATACACTGCTGCCTGATGAGCGCAGCTACGTGATCCCATCGCAGTGAACCCACCACCCACCTCGCGCCGAGATCCACTTCAGCTTTCGCGACAGGGCCTAATCATCACGCGCAATGTGCTAGCCCAAGAGGCCGGACCTGTGTATTTCCCTTTTTGAGAACGTCATCTCTCTTTCCGGCATTGAGTATATCCGACCTGTGGCCAACCGTCCGCCTCAGGTGGCCAACCCAGAGCATTCCATCATCGCCTTCAACGTCCTAGCGCCTTCTGACCACGTCGGCATCCTCACCATCTCAGGCTCTACAATGCCTGACATAACTGAATTCTCGGTGGTGAACATCACCCGGAGCGACGGACAGGACACAGGCCCGGGATACTGGCCGACACCTGCAGATACTGCCGCCAAGAATGCAAAGCAGGCTCCGCAGGACAAGATACCCAGATCGAAACCACAGATGATCCGGCTAGCAGACGATGATCCGAGGTACCAAGAATGGCGAGTAAAGCTGGGGTTGCTCCTGAAGCAAGAACTCTCACCCACAGGTAAGCACTAGGTACCTGGATCATACTGCGATCTGTACTAACGCCCAGGTAAGAGGGTCTGCCATGGCTCATGAATTTTCCGCGGGGCTACTGGCTGTATGAGAAATCTAAACATCTCTGGGTGTCCGGCTACCCCGTGAAAGCGAAGCTGTTCAAAAGCCCCCAAGAGTTTGCTGTGCATTTGCTATGGCTTCTCTCCAATTCCGAAGACCGCATGGATTGTCGGTGTCTTCATTGTAACCCTCGAGCTCTGCCTCAGATGGAGGATCTGACGGTGACGGACGTCCCTCGCCCCCAGGCAGCGCCGACGAACGCCCAGCCAGCCTCGAAGATGCGCAAGATGACACCCATCCCGCCGCTCAGGCGAACAGCATCTCCCGTCCCTACGGCAAACTCGACCGGCATCAAGAAGGAAACGCCGGTACCACTGCCAACACCGCTGTCCAAGAAGGAAACTCCGGTGCCTGTGCCTGCGATCCCTCCTCGTACAGCTGTGGCAGCTGCACAAGTGCAAGCGCCTTTGCAGCCTCCGGTCCAGCCTCCGGTCCAGCCCTCGGTCCAGCCTCAGCAGCAGCATCATCAGACTCCCCAGGTTCACCAGGCCCCTATTCAACAGACGGCACCACAGTCAGTCTCAGAACCGCCTCTTACACAATCCCAAGTTCTGTCTCCAGCTCCCCTCACAGCTCCGGCTCCGGCTTCAGCTCCAGCGCCAGCGCCAGCTCCGGCTTCAGCTTCAGCTCCAGCGCCGGCTCCAGCGCCGGCTCCGGCTCCGTCTCCGGCTCCAGTTCCAGCTACGACTCCGGCTCCTGCCCCAGCTACGACTCCGGCTCCTGCCCCTGCCCCTGCCCCTGCCCCTGCTACGGGTGCAGCTTTAGCACCCGCACAGCCTCCCCAAAAGGCTGTTTCTCAGCCAGCAAACCAGCAAAGTTGGTTTCTCCAATGGCCAGCTCCCTTCAAGGGTGTTCAGCCTTCCCAGCTATTTCGCGTTGGGGAAATGGTTTGGTTTCAGATATCGTCTGGATGGCGCCTCGGTATAGTATCTGCTGCTGGCATCCTCAACCCTAACAACGGAAAACCCGAGTTTCTCCAGATACTCCCATTATCGCACACTCTATTTGGCCAGAAAGCGATTCAACAGGTTGAGAGCACAGCTCGTCCTTTTCTTGCGTTTTCTGTCCCGAACGTGAACATTCCAGATCTACATAACAAGGCATACGACGAAGTTCCGTGGGACACCTTCCTGCGCAACCTCCCCATCGACGAAACGGACAAACGCCGCGAAGTCATTCTTCTCGACTCGTCGAAGATGGCAGCCCAGAAAGTTGGACAGTCGTATTCTCTCTTCAGCCGCATATCCGGTAGCGCAAGCGGGAAAAAGGTAGACTATCACGGCATCTTTCTCGGCGCCGAACGTATTGAGCTCGGCGATGCCATCCGCATCCGAATCAATCCGGAGCAGGGCCTGCCCCCAGCTGCATCAGACTTGGCCGACGCACTCATCGGTTTGCGCGAGATCTGTACTGCAGTCGACATTCCCGGAGCAGTGTTCCTCAAGGGCGACATTTACCAAATCCTCTCGGGCGACACGCAGCCCGTCGCCGGTGTCCTCGTCCCCGAAGACAAGCTTCCGCGTCCGCTGCGCGAGGAACACGCTTTTCGCAGCAAGTTCGTACCCAAAGAGCGCTGGCGATACGCCCTCCTCAAGCAGAACGCCGTCATACGCGAGCAGGATATCAAGGGTCGCTTCTACCCGACTCATCGGTTGCTTCCACTGCTCGATGGGCAGTCCAAGGTCATGTCTGATGTCCAGCAGGGTATCGTACGTGACCCGCAGCAGCGCCTGAACCAGCGCGTCGATACATTCAAGACGGGTTACATTGGCCTGAAGAAAAACCGCCACGAGACCATTGGCCCTGCATTGCCGCCTGGTACCTCTATCCAGTTTGGGCCCGAGGTGGAGGAGGACGTGGCAGTATGACCTGCTCGGTTGTATTCACGAATTCGGCAACAGGAGAGATGGACTACCAAGCGTATCACAAAAGGTGTTACTGTATCTTTGACGGAGAGGGTCTGTGAGATCTCGGCATGAAGGGGGTTGGTTGCTGCATGTCTGAAGAAGGGGGGGGGCTTGAAAGAGTGCTGATAGAGTAGAGTAGTAGAAGCCAGTTTCAGAAAAGCTGATACCTGCACAGAAGCACACATGCCGTACAGGACCGATAGGAGGCATCCAGTTCCAACGTCTCAGGCTCCCTGCTGGTGACTATTTTCATCGGCAGTTGACGGAACGTGTCACAGGCCTCAGTTACCTCCTTCCAGAGACATTTACGGAAGCACAAACAAATACGTCAAATCATACGTGATCCAGCCAATGCTTTTTAAATTGAACGTACACTAATTATCCCCATTCGCCAATCACCCCCGCAAATCGTGCCACACTTTCCAATGCCACCCGTCACAGCCCCCATCCAATCACCAGCGAAAGGCAGCACAACCAGTTTCCCGGGATGTCTCTCCCAGGCACACGCACACGCAGCATGGCATCTCAGCTGCTGGTGACAGGAGCTGATGTGATGAGTACTATTCGTCAACGATGGAAATCCACGGATACTGCTGAGGTCTTGCTCCTGTGAAAGGAGGGTGGGGGCGTGGTGCGGTGTGTTTATAAACTAGCCCAGAAGGTGGTCGAGGGAGAACCGGGAGGGAAGGGTAGTGTTCTTCCCTTTTTTCTAGAACACGTCAGACGGATTCTTTCCTGTAAACGAAGCCAACCAACTGTCCGTTTCCAGTCTCAATCGACGCACCCAAAAACCATGGCCGAGACAAGGAAAAGAGGCTGCAAAATCTCCTCACGATTTTCCTCACAACAAAACATCAATTTCCACAGTTTTCGGAATGAAGATACCGCTCTACTCCATCCCGCAAAAGAGTTCTCGTCCGAAATCATCTACGCGTGGCGGTTGAAGAGTCGACATTCCACTCACTTCGCTATCGGTATTGTTCTGGAGCGAGATTTGCGGCTTCCTCTGCATCTACCTTTGATCATTACCGCGCCACGCCCATTCATAAGAATGCAAAGTAAATGCCCACACCCGACTATATACACAGAGAGACATGCACCCCACACACTCTGTTTACCACCTTCCGGGCTGATGGGCGCCTCCCCAGAGGTCGAAGTTCCCAGTATGTGCCCGGCTGACTAGCATACTTTCTCGGTCACTTATCTGGCATGGCGCTGCGTTTTCTTTTTGCAGCCTCCTGCGATGATCGTGTCCTCTGTTTTTCGTGCTCCTGAAACATCAATTGACAGGTTACATTGCATCAAGACGATGTGACGTTGAAAAACCGGTGCAGTTGGTTAGATGATGGAGTCTCAGTTTCACGTCAGAATCAGGCCAGAGAATCCGGCCCGATACGACATCCATAGCACTGTCCAGCCGGCAAAAGTTGTCCAAAGGCATTGGTAGATTGGAAGTCCTATCCTTGGGTATAACGTATGGTTTTAGATGGTTCGTGAGAGATTGGGAAGAAGGTGATGAAAGAGAAGATGACAATCCGCTTTCCGCACGGCTGATCTGCCACCCTGTATTGAACCCATGTGTAGTCGGTCAAGCTTGTCCGCCCGTATACTGCTGTGTCTTGTCGCTGCTTTGCAACTCCTCCTTTCCATCTTCGTCTTCTCTTAACTCGTCCCATCTTCCGCTTTTAGGCCTGATCCACCCCCTCCTCCCAGTTCAGGTGCGTCCGGGTACGTCTCCAGTCCTGTTTGTCTTTTCTTTCCACTATGGGCTAGGTCTATGCAGCAGATGGTGGTAATTAGTCGGCAGAAAGCGGTGCTTGGATGGTCGAAACAATGCTGGGTCATGATCGCATAGTGCTAAAGATAAATAAAGGCTTCATGTTCTTCGTTGTCCCTCTGATCGTTGGCCGATGCAGAGAGACCGTTGTGACGGCGAATGGTAAAATTGTGTGGTGTGATGCAGATGATGGAAGTCGTTTTGTTTCGTAGTGTCGCAAAAGAAAGGAATGATGGATGCATGGTCGACGGAAGAAATCGGATAACATGCGCCACGGAAGGAATGGAAGATGAATAGAAAATGTCGCATGCTCGCTCCCTGCACCAAAACAACGCAGACATCATCCACCTCGCCATGCCCGGACGCCTTCAATCGAATTCGAAAAGTCGGTCGCTGTAAACAGTCATGCTGGCTAGCGCATTACTTGAGTTTTAGACTCTGGATCTTGGCTTGTATGCTCTTGAGAATCTCCGGGTCTGGTTCCGGCTCGACCTTGCGTGGCTTCAGGCGAGAACAGTCGGCGCACTTCTGATGCTGGCACTTCTTGCACTCGGTTCCGTCTGCAACGCCTCCGGGGTATATCGCCTTGCACTTGTGGCATTCGTGGTGCGGCACAGCATTCGGCCCAAACTCGTCGCCCGGGTATCCGAAAGGATACTTGTCCTTCTTGGGCCTGATGTACGGTTAGCATTTAGGGGCAAACGTAACAAGAAACGGGCGAAAACGTACGGGTCTCTGGGACAGTCGGTACAACGGTTGTGGCTGCAGTTGGCGCACGTCTTGTTTCCGGCAACGAAGAGCGTCTGGCACTCGTGGCAGGTTCTGCGAACCCTCTGTCTCGGCTTCTTGTAAACGAGATCCTGTCCTCCGGTCTTGCTGGGTCTCTTCAAGACGATGTCCTTGGCGTCCTTGGCATCGTAAGAGTAGTCGGGGACGATGGGAGCGTTCTCCTTCTGAGCCTTCAGGAGGGCGGCCCGCTTCTCCCGGCTGGCGATGCGCTCGGCCTCGGTACGCTTAGGCGGGTAACGGACGCACTTGGTGCAACGAACGTGCTGGCAGCTGGGGCATTCTTTAGCGGCGGCAAAGGTCGCGTTGCACTTGTGGCAGGTTCGGTGAACACGCATGCGGATGGGCTTTTCGACGCGTAAAGCGGTGCCCTCGGTGGAGATCCACTCGCTCTGCTTGATTTCGAGACCGAATCGCTCTCCGAGCTTCCTAGCACGCTCTTCGAAGAGCTCGGAACGGGGCACCTTTACGACACCCTCGAGATCCTCGTACTTGCTCTTGGCGGGCTGCTTCGTGGTTTCCTTTGCGGTCTCCTTTGAGGTCTCCTTGGGGATCTCCTTGGCGGCGGGAGTTGATTTCTGGGCAGCTGCGGCGGCGGGCTGGGATTGGCTGCGGACGGGTTAGAGTGATGCCAATGAGGAGGTGACAGGAAACCGCATAGTTCGAGGTCTTACCCAGGAGTGATGCTCTGCTCGGGAGGCTGCTGAGCAGCAGTGGACAGAGTCGACACGCGCTTAGAGGAGCTATCGCTTCTCTTGAAGACAGTCTTCGCCCTGGAAAGGATCTTTCCCAGACCCTTCTTCTCTTTCGGGACCGAAGGCCCGGCTTGCGCTGGGGAGCTCATGATGCTTGATGTTGAATGCGACGGATCGAATTACACTAGTTCAAAGCTTGGACAATTATGGATTTTCTTCGACGAGATTGCAGATGGATTCGTGCACTAAAAGCAAGGCAGCGAGGCTGGGGTTGTTGGTTTGCAGGTTGCGAACTAAGACGAAGGATCAATGGTGTTTTGCAGCAGCGTCTTCATTGAGCAAAGTATTGGTGGCGGGAGGTCGGGCGGAGGTGTGGCGAGGTGTGCGGTACGAGACGTGGTTCGTGCAGCCCGAAATGGATCAGCGACTCGGGGGCGATAGCTGAGTGTCGATCGTCGGTTATCGCGATTGACAGGGTTGCGGCAACGATGGGCTCTTTCGTACGGCGTAATGGCGATGGGCGACAGCAGGATCCTCCTCAACAACGTAGACTATTCCTTACTTCCCATAACCTGGCGGTGAGGAATGGGCGGGAACAAGAAAGAGGTCGAAATCACGAACAGCTACGCTGAGTTGTTCGGGATGTCGGCCGGGAGAGATGGTGTGGTATAAGAAGGGGGGAGGATGAGGAAGAAAAGGACAGGACGGGATGGGGAGGAAGTGGTTGAAAGGACGTCTGGAAGAAATGTGGGAAACAACCACAGCCAAGTCACCACGACCATAGACGGTAAGTGTCCCAGGATGTGTAGCTGGGGGGGGGGGTGTCATGTACCTATCTTGGGTAGTGGTTGATGGTGATGGTGATGGTGATGGTGATGGTGTGGTGTGCAGCTAAGGTACTTGTTTATCTTGGCTCCCTAACCCAAGGTCGGTTAAGATATTGTGGCATCCAATGTGTGAAAGGAAGCTGGGAAAAGGCAAGGAAAGGCAGGTGCCAGTGGAAATGGCAGGCCAGGGCCCAGCCTACCTACGTGAGGTACCTTCCGTGGTAAGGCAAGGTAGGTAAGGAACCAAGGCAAGATACAGCCAGGCGAGCTTGCAGCAAGTTGGTGCTCCTTTGCTCTTGCTACCTGATCGATACTACTAGTTACAGGCCAGCGGTCGCGGGTGGTGCAAGTGGCGCGGTTTCCGTACCTTAAGCCAACAGCGGGCAGCAGAAGACCACGAATGCTGGCAGGGCATGGGACAAGTAAGGTATGGCCATTGACAGGCAGCATGGCACGGCATTGCCTTGCAAGACGAGACCAGACAAGACCAGACCAGACCAGACCAGACCAGACCAGACCAGACCGGGCCCAAACCACCAAACCAAACATGGACTCCAGTGCAGTGGTAACACTAAAACCCACCCCGCTGGGTGACCGGTGACTGATGACTGGTCACTGGCTGCAGCGGGCATGGTGGCTCCAGCGGGCTCTCCTCGAATGGCCTCATCCCGGAGACGAGGCCCACCCGGGAGCGGGACCCAGAGGTGGAGTTCCAATGGTACGTACCGTTCCCAGACTCTCGCCATGGAGCCGACTCCCAGACGATTTGACAATCGAGCCAGCGGGCCAGCCAGTGTCGAGCGTCTGCACAGGCGCTGCGTCTGAGGCCGGGGGGTGGAGACAGGACCCAGGTGAAGGTGAGGGGTGGAGGGCGAACCAGTGGACGTGCGACTGACTGCCCACTGCCTTAGCACTTACTGAGAGTGTACCACAGTGCTGGTGTACATAGTACGCAGTATGGAGTACTTGCGCATTTGCAGACACGACAAATGTTAGCCAGTCACAGGTGCCGTTTACCTGGTAAAAGCGGGCAGTCTCTTGAGAGAAGCGGGGGGTCCTGGTACCTTCCAATTGGGAAGTGTTGTCCGAGCTTTTCTGGTTTCTGCAGTGGTGGGCCTTGGGAAAGCGGGGACGTAGGAGGGTCCCAGAGCGGTCTTTATCCCCAACCCCAGCTCCTTGCGGCCCTGCAGTGTAGGTACGCTGTTACACAGTAGTACGCTGTAGTGTACCGCAATCGCGGCGCGTCCAGTGTCACCCTCGCGGTTCAGAGCCATCGCCAGAGGGTGGGTCTCGAGGCCCGGGGATTCGCACGGAGCTGCTCTGGAATATGTCCGGCGCTAAGCCTTTCGGGGTCGCTTCCCTGTCTGCACTTGATGTACGATACGCAGGAGCAGTCTGCAGAGCGTTCCTGACGGGTGGGCTGACAGCCGTGATACACCTCCTTAGTCAATCAGGCAAGACCCTACTAATTAGTAAAGATCCAGACAAGCTCGAAGGGGCGAGGCTCAGAGCGGAGAGAACAACGTCGAATAGCTAGTTCAGCAGACGGGGGAAGGGTGTCAGTATGGCAGTGAGAGGATATTCGGGAGGAGAGGAAGAAGGGCCATCGTCGTCGAGACGGCCAACAATCAACCTTTACCGCCATTCTCCCCCTTCTACTCCATATACTGTACAGAGCACTCTTCCAGCTCTTCCTCGCCAAGTCTGTACCTTACCGTATTTCGACTCGACGCAGTCTGACGCTAAACGCCTGGCATAGCGTGAACTTCAAAAGGCACCAAGGGAGAGAAGGCGGTAAGCAGCAGCAGCAGCAGCAGCTAGCACAAGATAGCGCAGCCTCCTTGCTCAGGTCTTTTCATAGCGTTGTACCTTGAGCACGTCGTAAGTAGCGCTTCCAAGAGAAATGGGCTTGCCGCAAAAGTACCTTGGCAAGCCATCTGTACGGCGCCGTAACCTTACATAGTACACACCTCAAGGCTGGTTGTAGAGGCGGCCACCGTTTGGCGTCGAGACAAGACGTAATCACAACGTGACCGGAGCGAAGAATCACTTTGCGGCCGAACGAAGCGCTTTCCTTCTCAAGCGTACCGCAGTCAACATGGCATGGCATTCGTTGGATGCCGTGTCTCACCCGACCGCTCGTCAAGAGGGTGAGGGGAGAAGACGAGACGAGGGGGGAGGCGCAGCGGAAGCGGAAGAAGGGGGTGGTAGATGTCGTTAAAGAATGGGCACCAGAACCAGAGCCTCGGAATTGGACGTTTGATACATGCCTACTGCGCACTCCGTGTTCACGTACGAATAGGCAATAGGCGCGAATTGTAACCGACGTACATAGCAATCTTAATAAGCCGATACTATCTTCACGTCACATCACGTCACGACTCGGCACATATCGAAGAGCAACATTTTTTTTTTGTTTACCTGCCTTTCATTTCAACATGTTGAAATGTAGAGTCCCGTTGTCTATTGTGCTACCTGCTCCCTACTCCGTACTCGATATCAGGTTGTTCCAAATGCGGTCTAGCGTATGGCCTCCCTTCTCTCCCTCTCTTGAACTTCCCGCCCCGAAT
Organism: Colletotrichum lindemuthianum; assembly: GCA_001693025.2. Classification (NCBI taxonomy): domain Eukaryota; kingdom Fungi; phylum Ascomycota; class Sordariomycetes; order Glomerellales; family Glomerellaceae; genus Colletotrichum; species Colletotrichum lindemuthianum. The sequence continues at coordinate 147,128 of MASP02000238.1, read as the reverse complement.
ATCCGCACAGAGTCCACTACAATCTAAAATGCACTCTGTTTGAATGGACTCTCTCTGTACTCCGTACTGCGCGGGTGGGTACCTGACAAGTCCACCAAGTCCAAGTCACAACATCACGGCTGCTGCACCGATACGACCAGCAGATGCACAGGAGTCGTTCCCCGGCGCTCCATAATACTGCGTATCCATTCCATTCTCTTCCCAAGTACGGATACCTCCCACCGCACACGTCGGAATGAAGTCCACTGCGATGCCGGTGCATGTAAGCAAGCCAGGTACGCAGCAAAGAATGCGTCAAACAAGGAGTGCGAAGGCGCAGCGAAATCCTGGGCAATGGTCGTCACCTTCGTCACCTACCTCGACTTGCTCGGCTGAGACTGGGAGCTCGCAGCAGCGCAATCCTCGCGTCCACCACGGGGCCAAAACGCCAACAAGACAAGGTCATAGTCCGAGGCGGATGTGGATGCGTCTGGGGCTAGGATTGGATGCTAAACAAGATGAGGGTTATTGAGGCCATCTCACCTCCTTGGACCGACTTCGCCCTGAGGGCGCCAGGCTAATGGGAAGAGACATCGGGCCCAGTGTCCCAAAGAGAAACACCTCCATGCTTCGTCGTGAGCGCGTGGCCTGGCCCGGCGGTCGAGGTCAGGTACGAATGCCTCCTCATTTCCCATCGGGCTCGTCTACCAGAGACGTGCCTCGCTGGTAACACGACTGCCTGTCAAGGTCCAAGACGACAGCACGACGTGACGAGCTCAGCCAGCCTCCTCGGAGTCTTGCTTGCGCCCGCTCGTTGTCCATCTTTAGAATGCCGCCGGCCGACGTGGTTGCAATCGCAGCGCAGAACCTGCAAGCCGAGGTGGAAGAGAACTCGGACAGCATGAAAGCTGCCGAGGCGTTCGTACGGGCAGACGTGTGTATACCACGTCTCTGTGCCGTGTGAGTTGGTGCCCTGCGCCAACACCACAAAACAGGGCACGATTGCTTCGTCCCTTGCTTGCTGTAGGCCGCCTGCCCACCCACATACCTGGCATATTACAGTATGCATACTTACGAAGGTAGGTACTTGTAGGCAGGCAGACTGGGACCATCTCGGGACCAACCTGACTTATTGCCGAGTGCTGGCCGACGCGATCCACAGGGGGGGGGGGGGGGGGGTACCCCCNNCCCCGGGGGGGGGGGGGGGGGGGGATACACCATCGGTTTGCAATGGATGTTGTTGGATCAGGTTGCCTGGGAGAAAGACATGCGTATCTCCGTACTTTGTGAGGCAGTCCGTCCCGGTTACCTCGCAAACCTGTGCGTTGCATTCGCAACTCAAGGCATACCAGGCATGGCTCACTGTACCTTCGGTCCCGCACGTGTCATTCCGTGTGGTCGAGATTCGATTACTCTCACTATCAAACGGGTATAATCGAATTGGTGTTTTAGCTATCCATAATTCCTACTTTTTTCTCCCTTGCCAATCCTGGGCCCAGCAGCTTGGCTACCAGCTACCTTGGGTACCGAAGAACTCGGTACGATGCTCACACCCCCAGCGTCCACTCAACCGAGCTCAACTCCAACCCGAACCACTGGATTCCATGTCTCTGGTTTTGCTTACACTACAACATGTCCCCATGTCGCTGACTGTGGGTACACCCTCGTTGGCGTTGGAGCAAGGGCACGTATTCAACCGGACCAAACAGCGGAGGTGTTTCTGACCGTAGTCCATGCTCTTCGCTGTGCCCTCAAAGGCCGAAGTATCACGGAGACGGAGGAAGGCCCGTCTTGCTGGACTGTTGAATCATGGATTTTCAACTCTTCCAGGGCCATTTTGCGGCCATATGAATATGATATGAATATGGACCTTCCCGTCCTCCAGTGCGCATCCCCAGGATGAGTACGTACTTTTGGCGCAAGGGGTCCTCCTCTCCAGTAGGTAGGTGCTATTATGTAGGTATCCAGATTACCTAAGGGGCGTCGAAGTGAGCAGTACTGGTCCACCTGAGATAAGGCACTAACTACGTACCTACTGCGTAGGATCAGCCTGGGCAAGTCTTGCGCATAGGACCAATCTCGACCTCAACCTGACTCTCAACTCTCTTTGTCCTCGCTTTTGACATGAGGTAGCCACAGTGCCATCTACTGCTAAGCTATGACTGTTGAAAGGGCTGCTAAATCAAAACCTCGAGAGCTTGTACACACACACCCGATTGATGGACCACCAGCGCCAAGCTGGATCGAGGCCAGGTAGGGGCGTGGGACTGTGGCTTCAGCAAGATGTAGGCGGCGTTCACGCGTGATGCGGCAGGTGCCTTCCGCACCCAGCACTCACAAGTTCCTACCTACCTTAACTTGGCTCGTTTCGCAGCTTTCTTTGGCATCAACGGAAGGTGCACTGTGCTAGAGTCCCACCTTCATCTTACGGCCGCATCTTTCCCAGCCGAGCGGTCGTCGACGACAATGCTTTTTCGTTCTCGAAGCATTGGCAGCTGTCGGAGCAAAGGAGAAACAAACCCAACGAAGAGGTTGCCAGTCCAAACTTCCGGTCGAAGCAACAGGCCAGTCCGAATGAGACAGGGAGCTTGCAAGAACCGAACCAGATGGTTGGAAAGCCTGCAACCAGCTGGACGGCATTTGGATTCGGCTTCGACCTTTTAATTTCAGATTCACATTGCTTCGATCAACACGACGCGGCATCGTCTACACAGCCGGACAAGGCGAAGCGAGGCCCGCGAGGCGGTCAGAAACAAAACGGCACTGACACGACCGACACCAGAACCAACCCCCCAGCAGAGTCTCACCATCATCTGACAGTCCCTTTCTCCTCTCCTCACCTAGTCCTGCTGCAAATGACCGCTTAGCTTCTCACTCGTCACGCAACCCGAACAAGCAATGCTCCATCCGATGGATCAGGGAAGCAAGGGGCGCCATCCTTCGTGGAAACCTCGAGGCTTCTACGTCATGTCTCTGGGCTTCCTTTCGGCCATGCGCCCGTTGGATGCGGTACCCGTTCGCACGTCGTCTCGACTCGCTCAGTAATGCAACTAGCGCCAGGAGCCAGAGCCAGAGCATGTGTCAACGTCAAGAGTTACCGACATTGTTGCTGTGGACGTCGAGCAAGAACCAATGTGTCCGCAATGGAAGTCTGATAGACCCTCTTGTTTTGCCGACGACGCATTTACACGTGTACATGTAGGTCATCCGCCAAGCCAGGGGTTTCCTGCTCGAGCGGCTATCGAGGACGGCGTCAAACGGAATGATCCTGCAATGGGAGGCCGAACAGACACCCAGAGACAGGCGTAGCTACTCTGGCCGTCCGGACTTCAATTGGGCCAGGAGCAGTTCGTCACTTGTCTCCCGACCCTCCTTCACTCCTCCAGCTTGGGGCCCGGCAGTCTGGCACAGCACAGCCTTGGAGAATCATATTACCACTCCACAGGTGCACCGCAGTAGTCGCAGACATCGTGCGTAGCTACCGCAGAAACAAAAATTGCTCCGCTCAGCGTAGCTGCGCCCGGAACTCTGCAAGCTGCGTGCCGGGTGACACAATTCATCTGGTGCCACTCTGCACTGCGCCTTCGACAAGAAGCCGTCCTTGTCGGTTGCTCTCTTACTTTGCTCTGAGCTGCGGGGGGCCTGGTTTGGAACCATGGCTGAATAGCTCGTCACAAATTGACGGAACCCAGGCGCCACGCCAACCGATTGACTCTCCATTGACACGCGAGCCTAACCCGGCCTTTTCATCTTACCCCGACGACCCGCCCCCTCGGGTTTGTTGCTTGCGCTGGGTATTTCTTCAAGTTTGGCCTACCAGCGTCTCCCTTGGTCGCCTGGGCGTGCCACTTGGGTAGGCAGACCCGATGTTCCTCTGCCTGCAACTATGTACACAGAACGGACGTTTCCCATCCGGCCGACAGTGCTGCCGTGCATCTCGTACGAGTTGAAGGCCGAAGGCAGGCCAAACACCGCTTGTGGCAACCAAGGATGCGAAAACCCAACTGCTACCAGCTGCTTTATCAAAGACCAGGCAACACAACGCACGAAACGACAGCGCGAGGCGAATGCAACCTCCCTTGGTGGCGAGTGAGAGGTGACATGTCGGCCTCCAATGAAGCAGGAGGACGTCGCTGCAGGCGGACAAACACGACTGCGGAGCCCGCGTCTCAAAGGTCGTTCCTGGAGAAACAGCGAGGACTTCTCGTCATATGCATCAACCAGCCTTCGAAGCATGGAACAGTGCGCAACGTGGAACTCATCCAGCCAACGAGCAGCAAATGATGGACCAACCGCATAACAGCCGCATACAAACCCGCCGCCCGTCCAGGGTTGGCGATCACGCCCAAGACTCCCCGAACCGCCAACTGGCCAGTCGGGTTGGGTATTCTTCAGCATTCCGGTTGACGCTATCCTACGCAGTACTTTCAAATTTTCATGAGTCTTCAAGTATTTACGGATGGGTATGTATCCTAACCAAAGAGTCCCGTAGCAGTCAGTACGTTGCCATGGCTCCATTTGCGGTACCGAGCAAACGGCCCATGAGCCACCCTATTTGTAGATTGTTTACTTGTAAGCACTTTCAACGTTCCATTAGCCCCGCACGCACGCCACGATGTCGATGCAACTGGCTTGTACTCCGTCTCCGAGGCTTACTGGAACAGGATATTGCTGCAGATGCGGGGGCTGCAGAAGCATTACTACGTGCACTACTACAAGTATGGTATGTGACGACTGTAACAGACGACAAGACTTGCAAACGTGTCGTCATGACACGCACAACTCGGATGACTTGCAGCAGCAATGTACACCCTCAGTTGCCGCCCCTATCCAGTGTGTGTACAGACATTGGGGACGGGTTTCGGCCTACACACGTCTCGACAGTGGCAGGTTCTGCTCTACCGACCCAGCCAGCGGCCGCCTCGATTTGATACACTATGCGTGCCTAGACTGGTTCGAGAGGCTAACGAACAAACTGTGTCTTACTCAGGTTAGTCAGGTGGGAAGGCAAGCCCTCTCTGTCCAGCTACTTTCACTAACTGCCCTGTACTGAATACAGACAGACCCAGAGTGCACTACTCCATATGTACTACTGTAGTATCCAGATCTCCAGAGTCTCCGGTCGTGGTCGATCATCCCCGCCCACCCCCCCAAAAGTGCTTCGGTTTTTTTTGTGGCGTTGCGGCACGAATTAGCTCGGATCGACGTTCCTGTGTGCTAATTACCCGCCGAACCCTTCTCTATTTACGGAGCACGTTGTCGGCGCATCGAGCCACCTCGGTTTCGTCTGTGACGGGCAGGCTTCGGCGGGAACAGAAACACGGAGGGGGGCACTTTCATGATCCAGACTGCGCGCGACCATGTACGTAGTGGGATGCGAAGCATTTGCTTCCCAAGCCACGCCTTGTCATGCCCTCGAACACTTGACATCAGGTGGCGCCGGATACATTTCCTGCATGGAGCCAGTTACGAGCTTCTCTCGTCGATTTGTTGAGTTCCCTCCCCGGGAGCTCGCGAAGCTGTCATGCAGTTTGCAAAAAAGGTGACATCCCTCACCTACCACGACGGTCGACCTACAACAACAACAACAACAACAACAATAATAACGTCGACGACAACGACAACAGGGACAACGTTTGATGATGGCTGACAACGACGATAACGATAATGGATGATAACGACGGACAACAGAGGACAACGACGGTAATGATAATTATGAAAAGATGATGCAGTATGCCGTGTTTCCCCCAGGCCGGGTGGCCGTCCAAAGCCATGAAGGCCAGGTCAGGTCGTAAGGCGCCACTGGGGCAGAATGGGAAACAGTCAAGCGTTTACCGCCGAACATCATACAAAACCTGGGCGTCGCCAGCCTATTGGCCCTCGACTAGAGCGGCAGCTGGATTGCGATGAGGGCGAGAGAAGAAGAGTTTCCCCCTTCACCGCTTGTCCGAGGCCAATCAGCAAACAATCCATATCCTCGGGAGGCTGATGCGGCGAAGGGGGTGTTCATCATGGACCACACCAAGATCCCAAGAAGGGAGCTTGGATCTTGACAAGACTAAGAATACCAACATGTTGCGCATCCTTCAGAGGACCTCGGCGTCCCCACTCGCTCTTGTCCGGCCTCTATTGGCTGCTTTACGTTTATCGACTTGTCTCGCCAGGCGGATGGACTTTGGTAATGCTGGAAGCTCGGCTCGCGATGGAAGCTGCTTCATTTCACAAACACCTGGCCGTTTTTCAATGGCAATTGTCGTGCGGAAACACAGGGTTCCGAGAACGTGGGCATCCGCAAAAGAGGGGTCGACTTGGCCTTCAACCTCCCCCAAAAGAAGTCACGACGCAACAACCTGCGAGTGGCTTGCTGGACCTTGTCGCGCCGAATGCGACGCAACTTAGCGCGCGCCATCCACCAGAAAAGACAGGGTTCAATACTAGGGCGAGAGGAGACTCTAAAGGTCGCAATGTCAGGAAATACAGCGCGAAGCTCCTTAGTCGCCGTCTTCTACATGAAGTTCCGACGCTGCGTCGCCAACCGCGAGCGCCCATTGCTCTACTCCCGGCTCTATCGTGCGAAAGCCATGGCTGGCGTCCAAGGGTCATCGGACATGAGACTCCTAGGTGTTTCTACTGCTGGCGGCTGGGTAGAGGGCCTCTCCTGATGACGTTTTCCGGCCGGCTTCCGATGGGCTTGGCCACCTCCATGTTGCCAAATTGTGATTGCTTCCAAATCATGCGCCCAAAGTCGCGTTTGCGACACAGATCCGGACACAAGGGCGGACTGTTTCTTAGTCGACTTCGACCACGCCGTTCCGCAAGCAAGAAAGACACGGCTTACCGATGCGGACCCAGCCCGCTTTCACGCCATGCCATGACGGCGTGGTTGTTCTCCGATCCAAGTCTCACGCAAGTCGCACGATCTGAGCGTTGCAAAAGTCCATCGTCTAGGTGCGATCAACATCTCCATCGTCCCATGCCGATGCTTAGATGCCAGATATGCCCGGCCTCGTCCGATCATCCATTCCATTCTCGAAGACTTCCCTCCCCGGTCCTTGTCAGGGCGGCCCGAGACGAAAGGCGTTCGTCTCTTGTCCCGCTCGGCACCCTCCTTCTCCAGTGCGGGGCAACTGACAAAATGAAGATAGTTGCAGTAATTATCCGTAGGGATGGGCCAAAGGATCGCACGAGTGGGCGTCTGCGCAATTTCGATTACGGATTCACATCCTCTCCATTTTCTTGCCTAGTCTTCTTTCTTATTTTGCCACCAACAGTTGGCGTTTTCCCAAACCATCAACGGACCCAGCTTTTCCCTTGTGATAGACGACGGCGGACGTTCCGGCTGGTGTGCCAGGCCGCAGCCCATGTTTATTGTGGTCGGCCCGCCGCGCTTTCCATGTTTGTCAGTCAACTCCGTCTCCTCTACAAGGCTCGAGGAAGGCCCCTGTCGATGATCCCTACCAGTGACGGGTGCGCCTGTAGCCGAAGACGTTCAAACACCGAAGACTTGTAGAATCCCGAGGCTATCGCAGTCGATGTGCGTATGCGTAGTGGCATACGCCAGCTGTGTGCGCATAGTACTCCGCATACGTGACAGAGCCAAGGCTGGGTTGAGGCAACCCGGTGAGCTCCTGCATTGTCCAGCAGACAGCTTGTCAAGTAAACAAGTGTCGCCTCTTTGCTAATTACGTCGTAGACTTCGCGTGGGCTTCATTTGTGGTACAGATACCGTTGCAGCCTTTTTGCGGTTCTCCATGGCATATAGTGCCAAGCCGCACCACTTTAGCTGAGTTGCTTCAGGCACAGAATATCAAGACACCGCCGCCCCAAAAGATGGGAGTGTCGGCAATTCGAGTTTGCACGAACAGCTCTGCTGGATTTCGAGACGCAAGGGTCGTTGTCGGAAATGAAAGTCAGAGTCGCGGGCGCGCCGGTAGTTTTGGTTTGGGGGTCTTTCAATCTAGGGTCATGAAGTTTCTCCCATCTCTCCAGGTCTAGGTTCTCTCGAGGACTCTGCGTCCTTTCCCTGAAAGAAACTCCATCGTCTGAGGGGGGGGTTCGGCTCAGGCATTTGAACCTCGGGTCGCCGCGATGGACTCACGGGCCAGCGCTTGCGGACAGCGCGGGGAGCGAAGCCGATATTGGGAGCATCACCAAAGCCTGCTCCTGTTTTCGAGCACGAGGTTACCATGTCGAGATGCCCTTGCCAGATGGCATGTACGTAGCCACAGGGCTATCGCCGAATTACAGTGGCCCGGTTTCCCGCTTCATCCGGAGCTGTCTAGGGCATGGGCTCACCGGAATGTCTCGACTTCCATGCGGGTCGATATTTGAGACTCAGATGCGGTCGAGGCCAGACCTTTTGGGGAGATTTCGCGTGATGGGCGACAGGAGGCTTTGGCGCCGGGAAGACGAGCGTTGTCTGGACAGGCCCTTTTTGACAGCGAAGGCGTCAACGTAATGATCGGCGAGCACTTTCGGGTTGGGCATCAAGTCATTCACGACGCAGTGTTGTGGCTCTCGGCGGCCGAGATGTTGGGTGACCCGCGGTTAACCTAGGTGCATGTCTCGAGAACTTGCTTGGAAACTGACTCACACAAGCTCGCGGTGGGTTGCTCATAATACATGATATCCGCTGGCGGTCCTTCGCGCCCAAAAACACTCGACATGCGGCTGTCATGTATCACGTCGAAACTGCGGGCTCCGGAGTGGGACGTTCTCCAGCTCGGTGAGAGCCTTGCATCTTCATGATGCTCCATTACCGCTGATGATTGCCGCATCAGTCGATCCCATTTCGCGATACATACGCAGACGCATGCGCAGCCGCGACTCGGGGCAAATTACACGCCGGAATTTGGGCCGGTGAGAATGTCAGTGTCATCGATCCCACGTCCCATTCAGGTGTTTTGCACTTCACGAGTTGCCGGTGCCCGTCGACGTGGCCGACGTGAACGATTCCGGACATGATTCCGACAGGAGGGGCCCGGGAGAGGCCAGAGGCCGTTTCACAGCCTCGAAGGGCATGCAACTGCCAAGTGGCCACGGTTCCATGGTACAAAGACGAGCCTTCACCGGTCAAGACCACTGGGATGCGAGAAACGAGTGAGGTGGGAAGTCCAGCCGTCAGCGAAGTCCAACATGGGTGGGTCGGGTTCACCCAGAGCCGAGGCATCAAGCGTAATACACAGTGGGTGCCCTGCTACGGCAATTCAGCGGCGAATGGGGAGTAGACGGTGACAAGCCGTGGTACGACAATTTGATGTCGGGAAGAAGGTTTCTGGGTGCGGCAGGGGGCGGAGAGTACTGTTAACAGCAGGCGTGGGGAGAGAGAGAGAGAGAGAGAGAGGGATGGTGAACCAGGATTGAGTCGTCGTAAGGTATAGCAAGAGAGGCGGTGCTCGTCCTGATCCATGCCGTTTACAGCGTGACAGTTTGGTTCTTGTTGCCAGTGGATTCAGACTCTTTGTATCGGCAGCTTGACAAAGCATCAGCTTTACGATGTGAGGTGACTAATTTACAAGAATATCGAGTCCAGTGGGTCCACTGTTTCTAAACTTTGTCGACCTTTTGACGTCGTGATTATTTATCGATCAACACCGTCATCTTACAGCTCATATGAGGTGAGTTTTCCCTTTCACTAGCGCATCGCATACCGAGGTTTCAGTCTAGGTTAACAAAGTGTGGCAGCAAGGCCATTGTGAAGGTCTATGGGATTCAACAGCGACGAAGCTCCGTCATGTATCTCTGTAGCGAAACCTCATGTGCCAGGACCGGAACTGCGAAGCCAGGTGCGCAGGCCCCCACGTCGCCGCTTCGGCCCAGACGACGACGCGGTCGACCTGCTTGTCGTCCATGGCGCTGAACGTCGACGGGATGCCCGCCACCACGCGACCCAGCGGGTTCTGGTTGACGAGCCAGTTGAAGGCCTTGCGCTCGTCGGTGCCCTCGTCCTCCCTGTCGACGACGAGCTGGTTCGTCCCCGGGTCGTCCATGCTGCGGTCCATCCACAGGTACGCCTGCTTGATGGACTCCATGGCGGGGTCGTTGATGATGTACGAGTAGGCGATGTACTTGAGCTCAGAGACGTATTTGCCCGAGTATTCCTTCCACGTCGCCATGAGGATTGTGCGGAAGCGGGCCTTGAGCGAGGCCGGGGTCGGGTCGTGGTCGTTTTCGGCGTTGATGACCTTGATTTCGTGCTCCGAGGGGAGGACTTGGAATTTGTCGACAACGGTCATGGTTGGCGGGGCTCCCTGCCACGAGGACGGGTTGGCGCGGCCGACTTCGACGGTGATCATGTCGTTGCCGTTGCGGACGGCCCGGTACGTGTAGCCGCGATCTTGTATGTCCGGTACGCGGCCGCCCTCGGCCTGGCTCGAGGTGGGGGCGCCTGGTGCTGCTGCTGCTGCTGCTGCTGCTGCTGCTGCTGCTGCTGCTGGCGGTTCGGAGTCGGAATCCGAGTCGCTCGCCGGCGGCGGCTGGCTGGAGGAACTCGGGCCCTTTTGGCCCGGCCCTTGAAGGGGTTCTTGAGCCAGCCGCGGGGTTCGTGTGTCTTTGGGTGTGAGGCTGCCGAGGGGGGACGGGCGGCGATGGTGCCGTCGTCGTCGACCCTGGTGCTGCCGGGGATGACGCCCGACGCTGCGCCCTCGAGGAGGTACAGGGCGACAAAGGTTGTGGCCAAGATGGAGAAACGCATGGTGGCGGAGGAGAAGGAAGTCACTGGCACGGAAGATGGGGTGGCCCGGGGGAGTTGTCATTCTTTCTCGAGCAGCAGCAGCAGCAGTAGTCGCACCGGCGGTTTTTATTTTGAAGGTAAAGTCAGGCACTCGGAGAGATGCCATCATCACGTCTGTTGCTGGCTAGCTAGGCCGGGAGTCCCGAGGGTGGCATGATTGCCATGTAGAGAGTTACTGACGGCGTACTTCAAGCAAGATGACGAACTCTATGTAGGTTCAACTCGGATATATCTTGTCCAACATCGAGGTGATGAGTTTCATACAAGTTCAACGGAGATATCCAGTCTATTACCAATATGCTGAAGCTCAACTCGGATATACGCAATCTATCAGCAAGACGCCCAAGTCTGGGTAGCTTGAACTCAGATATAAGGTCTGTTTGCTGTGCCTCCTAGGGACGCGCACGCTCGTAACGGTGTTGATGGCGACGACCACAGTCCCGCACATGCTGTGACCAAATCCCGGAGCTACCATGTAGAAGGATGGACGTCGTTGCATCCGCGGAGGCCGGAAGGTGACCTCGAGCGGGCGGAACACGTTCTCGAAAAGGGGGCTGGGGGCGAAAGCTAATGTGTTCGTGCTTGTGTTGTACATCATTTTGAAGAGTTCTCGTATCATCACAGTTTTGTACGTACAAGTATACCTACCCGGACGGGGGGGGTTCAACAGTAGCTGGATTGGCTGTTACTGGTAAAGGACTAACTTGCTTATGTTAGGTATTATTCGGTATATGAATGGCAAGAAACCCTTCCACTCTTTTGCATTTTATTTATAGCATCGCTCTTACTATCTCTGGTTAACTGTTCATGTAATTGATGTTCAGTTGTACATACTATTCACTATAAATATAATAGAAATAGCAGGAATAATATGAATTAATCAATTGCTATGACTATAAAAGGACTATTTTGATCATGTTCAAGAAGGAGCCTGTTTAACGCGTTAGGGCCGTACTTGCCGTTCAGGCTGCTAACATACTGTTCAGCTACTGTTGAACACCCCCCCCCCTTCCCGCGTAGGTAGTTGGAACAGTTACAGATGGCCTTGTGCTTAATCGTATGTAGGCTGGGTTCATCCCGTGAGTCTGTTTGGGGATGGGACGGTGCCGGTTAGCTTTCGTTCGTGACAGCTGTTTTGACAGGACGCCTCACCAAAATGAGAAAGCAGGAAAGAACGACAGGCGGCCAGCCGGTGAACCTGGTGAACCTGGTGAACCTGGCAACCTGGTGAACCTGGCAACCTGGTGAACCTGTGTCAACCCACCTGTTTCGACTTGTACTCCAGACTAGCCGTAGCCGCTCTTTTCTTTCTGAAGATGTCTGCTCGGTGCGATTACTGGAGACGTTTCTCTGTCTTTGCTACCCACCACTCTCCAACAGTACACAGTACACGGTAAAACCACAACAAGGGGCGGCCGCCGGTGGACCTGACCTAACAGTAATACGTACATCGTAGTAGTAGAAGGAAAGGGGGTGTTCATCTATCCATTCGCGACGGGGCGGGGGTGAGGTCTCACTCTGAGACGACAGTACTGTGTATCCGTACACACCAAAGTCTCTCTTGTCAGATGTCAGAGCGTGGCCCAAGGGACCGGATTGGCCTGGCGGATACCTACGTCACTCTGGGACGACGAGAGCTGGTTCCTCTGGGAATCGAGTCAGTCGTATTTTTGTGGATATCCCTTTTCAGTTTGCGGTTCTGTGGGTTGGCTTGTCGACCTCCTGGCCTGTGCTCGGTCTCTCCCCGTTCGTGACCTACTATAGCTCCCGTCTGGTTCGGATTCGGGCCCGGATGTCGGGGGGGTCATTACGGATACACAGTAGCAATAATATCCGGTATGGCGGCTTGCCCATATTACCAGCACACCTCGTCTGTGCGTTGTCAGCGCGAGCTTTTGTGAGAGGTGACTGATAGTTGAAGAATTCTTGGGACCCATGACACCAGTAAAGGGCTGGCGTAATCCGTTTGATTGGGGCAGTGAGACCCTCGTGAACTTTCTGATGCGACACTCTCGACGAGCAAGTCGCGTCCCAAGACGGAGCCACGCCCCGAGACCAGGTCAGGCGTTCTTCGCGGAATAGGAGCGCTTAACCTCGCGGGTGCGGAGACGCATGGACGGCTAGAGTCAGCAAGTGCGGAAACAGAAAATAAGGAACCCCTGGCTTCCGGGAGGCAAACGGGGGTGATCCCTCTTCGTTCTTTACTTGTGCACGTACGGAGTACTTGTACTGCGTACTGTGTATACTTGCCCTACAAGTATGGAGTGCTGTGGAGTGTGTGGTACACAGTAGTAGGGCGGTTGGCTTCAGCGAAATACTGCGTATTGGGGCTTGGGGGTTCCTGTCGGGATGCCTCCAAGGAGAGAGAGAGGAGGAGGCAAGGGAACATGGCAGGGGAGGGGTGTGTGGGATTACGATGTGGAATTCGTTGTGCGGCCCAGCCCAGGGTCCTGTCTGCTGGTACCTACCATAGCAGTGAGCCCTCACTTCTGGCCGGCGATATGGCGCTGCCCTGGTTGCGCGACTCATGTTTTGCGGATATGCGGTAGCTTGACGAGTCGTGGTACCGCACCAAGAACCGCGGAAAACGGTGTTGGAAGACGGTGCTCTGGATGAGACGAACAGAAGCGTAATCTGCGAATGGCATCATGGTTGCCAGCCCCGTCATGTCACCCAGGAGCTCAAGGCCAGCCAAATTTCGTATCTCGGAGGCCGTTTCGAGATGCCAGGATGCCGAACCAACGGCCGGGGACGGAGCACCTCGATTGGGAGACGTCTCAAGGACTAACACGACCATTTGGACTGGCTGTGCCGACGCTGATGGTCACCAGGCTACTGGTCGGTTGGACGGGTAATGAAACGAGCGGCGGGTTTCCAGAGCTAAAAAGGTTGTATTTCAAATCTTGGACAGGCGTATTCGGCCTCCAGGGTCTGGAAAGACTGGACGTTTGATACGGTAGTGTGAAATGGGTCATCTGATGGACGAGAATGGTGGTGGACATTGACCTGCTCGCGTGTGGGAAATACGATAATGGTGGCTCCTCCGTCTCATCGGTCGTTGGATACTGTAAATGAATGCATCTGTCAGTTCCGTGTCCGCAGCAGCTGCACCTCCATGTTTCCGCTTGTCAAGCAATCTGTCAAAAGTGTCAGACCGGCTGAGTGCGCGAAGAATCATTCGCCCCCGAGAAGCTGTGGAAGGTGCCGGAGCAGGGGTTACCAAAGGATGAACTTTGGTATTTACTCAACTCGAACGCCATGGCAGCGCTGACACGAGAGACGAGAAGGCTTGAAGCTGTGCATGTATCCGTAAGGATGTTCTTTTTTCTTCTTCTATTCCTCGAAATACCATACGGAGTACTGTGTGTTCTGTACCTACCTTAGGTAGGTGTGCTTATCTCAGTTGAGACCGGAGGTATTTCCCAGAGGGTCCACCCCGTCGTACCTAGTCTTGTTTCTCGCCGACTTAGTCATCGCAATCGAAGCATGTGGCGGACATAGCTCAGTTGGGAGAGCGTCAGACTGAAGTTAACTTCAATCACTTAATCTGAAGGTCGTGTGTTCAATCCACACTGGCCGCATCTTCATTTTTTGCTTCTACCGCAGGCTCCTAGGCTTTTGCATCGACCAAAAAAGGATGTACGTAGTCTGCGGAACCAACGTGCTGTGCTGTCTGTCTGTCGTGATCATTTTTGGCCTCATCAAGCGAAACTCCTCAGCAGAGTCAGTCAAGTCAGTAAGCGCCAATCGCATACTCTGGCTTATCACACAACAGGCACCCAGCAAGTTTGTTTACCAAAAAAGTACATTAAAGAGGCCTCATTGAGCATGATGCTAGCAGTCACTTGTGAGACTAAACTTGAAAGTACCTTGAGTGACTCGTACAACCGCTCCGGGTGCGATGCTCCTGCCGAATCTTCGTGGCGGCGATAAAATCGAGCAACCTCCCCCCTGCCGCGGCGATAAGGGAGTCGGCCCGCGAATGTTCCAGCGCCCGCAATCTCCCGTCCCGGAGTCCATCTCGTCACGACGTCCACGGAAAGCTTCACGTTCTTCACCACCACACGCCGCCTACGTTTCCCGCTCTAGCAGCATATTATCACATTCCAGTCCGCATCCTGCGCAAACGACAAAGCAAATCCTCTTCCTTTTGATCCCAAAGACTGTGCACATCGTTTCTGCACAGTCGTCCGCCACTTGCCCACAAACTCCCCCACCACAGCTTTATGCAACACTGGCCTACTGAGTATTCAGAAACCTCTCGACAGCAAGATAACCCCGCCGTCGCCTCCTCCTCAAGTCAGCATGGCCTTCGTCACCCTCAACAGCCGACCGGCGTCGCTCACCTTGGCCGCGCCGACTCGGGCAGCGCA
Organism: Colletotrichum lindemuthianum; assembly: GCA_001693025.2. NCBI lineage: Eukaryota > Fungi > Ascomycota > Sordariomycetes > Glomerellales > Glomerellaceae > Colletotrichum > Colletotrichum lindemuthianum. The sequence goes on along the minus strand of MASP02000238.1, from coordinate 132,044 downwards.
TCCCCGCCTTCTGTCCCCGACGGTGGCCGCCGCGACTCGCGCGACGCTGTCAGCGCCGCCCAGCTCGACGAGAAGCTTCGCCGGTTGAGTTTCAACAGCCAGGAAGCTGCCGAAGCGCAGGTTTTGGTTGCTGGACAGCGAGTCATCGACTACGAGAATGCTCTCACACCGTCGACGCCTCGCCATGCCGCCGGCTTCAAGGTCGTCAAACGCCATGATGGCCGCCCGGAAGGTGTCCAACTCACCGGCTTCCCCAACGGTGCGCGAGGCCCCCGAGAACTCTACTTCGCACGATGGCTGACTGAACTTGCCAGAAATTCTGACCCATGTCCTATCGCACCTGCATCCCGATTCCCACTCGGCCGTTGCTCTCGTGTCGAAGCGCTTCTACTCCCTGGTTACGACACCGCACGCTTGGAGAATGGCATTCCTGCGTTTCTTCCCTGGTCACGATGTCCTGGTCGTCAAGTCCGAGCAAAAACGGACCGGGCCCCTCGATCAAGACGTGTCTGAGTTCGCACGGTCCGAGTCTCGCTACTTTTCGCGCCTGACGCCTCTTGCGACGTGGAGGAGTGAATACCTGTTGAGAACGCGCCTCCTTCGAGGCCTCATAAGGGGCAAGCCTGGAGCCAAGACAATTGGCTCATCTGGTCGCAGCAAAAAGACTAGCGCCGTGTTGACCTACAACTCCAAACTGCCATGGGCTGTTACTCACCTGCATGCTGTCTTTTCCACGGGTGGCAAGAAGGCTCCCATGACTATTCATGGCACGGCTGATCTCGGCGTGGCAACACTCAGCGATCCTACCATCGGCAAGATCGAGAAATGGGGCTTCAGTGATCCTTATTCTGCAATGCAGCTGGATGACGTGTTCCCCAATCTTGAGCTGTACGGGCTGGGCGACGGGCCTGCAGCATGTCCCAATGTCATGGACGTCAGTCAGCCCTACGGCATGGTATCTGGCGAGGGATTCCCCGGTGGCCGGGCTTACTATCGACCGCCCAACGAGTTGCGAGGTCGGTATCTCGGCAGTGACACAGGCGTGATTGACACCTACACCGACATTCCAAAGATTCCAGAGCTGTCAGAGGCCATCTCGAGCGTCTGGGTCGCCAAGTCCACTGCGGTACCGAATGTCACGCACTCAGTGGTCGGAATCATGACCGGCTCGACTCTGGGTGTGGTTACGTCCTACGCCCTCGGTGGAGACGGCAGTGGTCCCCGGCATGCCAATTGCGAGATGACGGCACGCTGGGTCCTCAGCCCCGGCGTTCCTGTTGTTTCCATCAAGGTTGATGATCAATACACTCAGAAGCGCAAGACTGCCCGGCGAGTGTGGGCCGTTGCTCAGAACGCGCTGGGGGAGATCTTCTACCTGATCGACGCTCCTAAATCGACCTTCGACAGGCCAAAGGGTGAAGACGCCACCAAGAAAGCCTGGTATGCTGGCCGGTCTGTTTACTGGCAGCTGATCGACCAGACTCGTCGCCGAGCTCGCTCCGATGAGCTAGACAAGCATGCGCTCAAAGGAGCCTACTCCCCTCGATCTCCCGCAGACGCCATGAAGTTGAGCAAAGATCAGATGGTTGCAGAGGCCCGCGAGATTGAAAAGTTCTTACGCTACGAGCCGTGTCACTTCCGCAAGGTCTGTGAAGGATGGGACATGCAGCGGCGCCTGGAGGTCGATTTCGCCAACGATGACGACAACGGCGCTGGCGAGATCATCGTGTCCATCCAGTGCGGCGTCGCCGTGTCTGAGGTGTCCCAAGTAACTCGCTACATCAGAGCCATCTCCAGCTCACCCCAGCAGAGCGTGGAAGATACATTTTCGCCACAAGGCGTATCCCCCGCCCCGCCGTCTCTGTTTGGTTCTGGGCTCGACAACGAGGCGAACCTCAAGCCTCCTGCTGCCACCGCCAAGGGCAACGAGACTCCTGTTTCGTCCGGTTCAGCGACTCCGCCGGCTACTCTGAGCTCTCTCGATGAATGGACCGCTGCGCCAATGGCGCTCGGTGCTAACGGAGCAGCTGAAATCACCTGTTCTGCCCTTGACCAGTCATCGCATGCCTTGTTCACATTGATGGAAGACCCGCTCCATTTCGGTCATACGTCTGCAGCTACTCCAACAATGACTCCACGAACTGCAGAGTCCGTCGCAGAAATTCCTGGTCGCCGGTCCCGCATGGTGGCGATAGGCACAAAGGAGGGCGCAGTCGTTGTCTGGAACGTGCGAGAGCCGCGGTACGTGACCGAGATTTCGCCTCTCCGAGTCATCCAAACAGAGTCTCCTGAGATCTCCTCGCTGGCACTGACGGCGCTGTACCTGGTTCATGGTGGCAGCGATGGCCTGGTGCAGGCGTGGGATCCGCTTGCATCGTCTTTCGAACCTCTTCGCACGCTCAACTCCCGCTCAAACGGGCGTGTGCCGCGTCACATGATGACGATGAATCCCGGCCTTCGCAGTGACACTTACTCTGCTGCCCGTGCCATTTACGTCGACCCTGATCCCACCATCCTGCGCGGTGTTGTATCTTTTGGGGCTTTCCTCAGATACTGGGCGTACAGCGCCACGAGCCAAGGACCAGGTCGCAAGCGTCGTCTACGTCACTCTGACATTCATGGGCGTCTCGCAACGCGTCGCCAGGGCGGCAAGGTCTCTGGCTATATCGCTGCCGAAACTGCGGAACTTCGCCGAGAGCAGGAGCAGAAGGCACGGGAAGATTCCTGGCTCCGCAACCGCTTCGGTGTTGGTGCATTCGGCGACTTGACTGAGGAGGAGGCCATCCAGTACGCCGAGATGATATCTCAGGAGACCCTTCTGCTGGAAGAGCAGCGGCGCCCGAGTGCCAGCGACACGGGCTCTGCTGCTGACGCAGGATTAGACACTGCTTCATCTTTCAGCGAGAGCACTGTCGACACCGTCAGCCCTGATCCAAGCATCACTGAATTCACGCCGCCACCTCCCGTTGTCGAGGTAGAGGACGAATACGAGGTACAGATTCAGCAGGCCCTCCGTCTGTCTCTCATGGAATCCAGCAACGATGCCGGGCAGTCGCCCCACGGCAACAGCTCCGGTGACTACGAGTTCGCTGTGAAGTACAAGGCAAAGCCGTCAAAGAAGACCAAAGACTCTTCTTCGACGTCACCAGGCGCCAGCTATACGCCGGTTGCTGGGTCTTCCAGCAGAACCACGCCGAGGGACGACGATTTAGAGCTTGCTTTGGCGCTTAGCGCTGGCTCCTCGAGCATGCCCGTGCCGCAGGAAGACGATCTCGAGTTAGCCTTGAGACTGAGTCTGCAAGAAGCTGCTGCGAATGGGCATACGGATCTCGGGATCGATGAGGAGCAATTCCCAGATGATGAGTTTCCCATGCTGGAAACCAAGAGTAAAGGAAAGGGGAGGATGTGAGGCGAGAGGTTCGGTTGGTTTAATGGGTTCGATGAGGGATTCAAGGTTGCTGCTTCACTGCCTCTTGGCTGTCGTTTTGTTTGTTCACTTCTTCAGAAAGGCCCTGCGTTCTGCCGGCATCGTTGCGGTTTAGAAACCCTCAAGATGCTTTCTGCAAGCCCTAGAGCCTATAGTTAATTAGTACCGGCTGTCTCTGACTGCCCAATTCATTTCACCTGGATTCTATACTAGTGCCAGAGACTGCCATGCTCAAACGAGTAGCGCATAGGTCCGTCCCCCTCTCTTCTTGACAACTGAGTAGTCCGTGATGGCTGTACACTCTTGAACGTGCCAGCTCTAGCGTACGTGCTCGCTCGCCAGTCTTCTGTGCGTCTGCAGAGATATCTTGTCAGAAAGACTCTCGCTTCCTTTTCTTTCTGCGGGGTCTCTTGAAAGACGCCCAAGTGACCGTGTGGTGCTAATTTTCTTCTCTGGACCAACCTTCCAGCAAACGGAAGAGAACGAGGCCGGCTTGACAACGTAGAGAATCCAATTTGAGCGGCGCACGTGTCCGAACAGCAACTTGGAAGTGCTCCTTCGAGCTCAGGTGAGAGCGGGAATCGTGGACGTGAGTCGTGATAGCTGAGGTCATTCCCCAGGCCTACCTAGCAAGCTGCCGAGGCCATTAAAACGCCCAAGGCCTGAGGACATCCCCGTAAATCTGATGACGAGAGCTCTGCCACTGGACTTCCGTGTTGTAATGGGAGATTATCTTGCTCCGTGAGCAGCAGGGTTTGGCTGCAGGCGACAGACAGTATTGAGGACTCTGGGCAGTTTCGGTAGTAAAGGAGAATCCAATGGTCGTCGAGACGGAAGTACACGGGGGATGGATTGCCCATGCTTCCTTCTGACGGCAAACCAAGGCAAAAAGGCTCGTTAGGCAAGGAAAAAAGGCAGGATTTAAGAAGCACACATTCTCGTGGCGACGGATAAAAGACGATGACACGTTTCTCTGGGAAACTATCGCAGTGGGAGTTTACAATGTGCAACAACTGCGACTTGGACTGACGAACAAACCCGTATTTGGAGGTTTCTGCCCGTCATGACAGCTGCTGCCGTAGAAGACGGTTCTTGTTTGAGGTTGGGACTGCGGGAAGTGCTCGCCCTCCAAAAAGGGCGACTGCATTCATCCGCAGTGTTATGATCTGTCGGCTATATCCGGAGGTTGTTCGTGCGTGTGAAAGCTGGCAATGCGTCCTGCAAGGCGCTGTGAATCGGAGTGTAGCTTTCAACGTGGCTGTTAAAGTTGACTCCGTCCGTAAACAACGTCTCGAGGATATGAAGCCTGCTTACGAGTTCCCGAGGCGAGCAAAGTACGCGGAAAAGGTGGTCATAGAATCATACCAAATGTCTGCGGATATTGGGTGAAGTATAATTTGATGTAGATAGACTAATGGGTTCGGCAAGGTACTCAAGCCTGGCACTTGAATATTTGAATAAGGATACATCTCTAAGGATATCAGATAATTGTTTCTCTCTCCGAATTGTAGCAGAAAGAGTTAATTATCCCTCAATCCCAGTGTAATGATTTACCAGACTTGATACTTGTAACAGCATCCTGATATCGTCCTGAGTTTGGTTCTATCGTTCTCTATTCCCTTCCCTTATTCGACATAAGGAACCAACAGCATTTGGAACCCCTTGAAGTGCCAGAGACCGGGCTCCTTCTGTTTGGAGGACATCAAGTTTCTTTTGGAAGAACCGATCATGTTCCACAAGCTACAAAGAAGCGTCTGATTTGCTTCGTTCCGCCTTGGCCACTTAGAAAGATGTATATACTCATAGTAAGCTCTCCTCGCGAGTACAATTAGCAAGCTAGAGAATATTGGACAGTTGTGCCACCCTATTGGTTGTGGTTACCTACAGTAGTGCTTGGTCGAGATAATGGTTGTGATGCAATTAGAAGACGAGACTATCAGACGTCTGATTTAGTTGTGAGAAACATCCTCCTCCTGAACGAGCTCACGGCCTCAGTAGCAGCCTGAAGCCTTGAAAACCCCAGGCAACCTGACATTATAAAAGCCGCCCCCAACACTGACCCTTTAAGATTTGGTGGGGCTTGAATAACGCCCTGGTTGAAGAGGCGTTTGCCAGCACTTCCTTCTCCCCTGCAAGTCTCTCTGGTGAAGATAAATTCCTAGGTGACCAGTCATGTATCCAGCCTCGAGATGCAGATGGCAATCACCAAAAAACGAGCACGATGAGAGTGTGCCATCCCCGTATGCCACGACAGAACAAAGCCAAGGCAACGCCAGGCAATGTTGCAACAGGAGCAACGTCCAGAAGCCGGGCTCATCTTCCCGAAACTTGCCAATTACAACAAGACTGGATACCAATCCACATCAGACGACCAAAGCCAAGTATCCTTTTCTCCAGAGGTCGCCCATACTCGTAGTGACCGCCCCGAGGTAGAGGACGACGATCGCAACTTCAGGGCCTCATCACTTCTCTGACAGGCTTGGTGAAGAACCAGCAGCCCTAGCAGGAGAGTATGTCCAAGTGTCTACCGGGAGTGTTGAACACAAGGTACGGAAGCGAGGTTGATACCAACGTGACTAAATGCCACATCACCAAATCACCAAACATGCCATCATGGATTTCAAATAGCAGTTAGTCATCAACAACACGCCCTTACACAGACGTGAACATCACAAGGACCCTCAGTCTCGGCGTGCATACACAGGTCTCACAACCGGACGTCATCTTCACACCATCGTCACCCATCAATCAGAAGCCCAATAAAGAAAACGAACCTCGGCCATACCCCCCTCTTCCATTTCCTACGCCTCCCCCAAAGCACGCGATATCTCACCCATCTACAAAATTCCCGAGACATTTCCACATTCGTCCCTCCGACTTAGAGCTCTGCCCATAAAAAAAAAAAAAACTCAAAGCTCGGTGATCGACGGTCCTCAGCCCGTTGAGACCCGAGCTAAAACCCCCCTCCCACCACCACCGGGTATCCTCTGGTGTCTAACAAACGCCAATGTCTCGAATGCTGTTCCCTGGAGTTTGAGAGATGAAAAGGTAACAAGTAGGGAACACGTGCGGCTGATCCGAACCCTCGAACGCCGGTCCACAAGGAATCACATCCCCCACAATAAAACTTCAGCAGCCAAGACACAGAAGAGTCGCGCCGTCTGACTCTTGCAGAGGGGGGGAAAACAGCAACTCTCCATGCTCAATTGCAGATCCAGGTGGAGCATGCCCCCTCCTCCTCCTCCTCCTCCTCGGTCTCGATTGCGGTACTAGCCCGGCAAGAACAGAAAAACAGAGCTCGACATCCCCGCGCTTTGGAGTCTAGACAAACATGCCCAATCTACGGGAAAAAAGTCTAGAACAGCTTTCTCCTCCGCAGATCTTTCCCTTCAAAGATGGGTTGTTTTAGTGCCTACACAGTAGAGTTGGTTACCTTTGCAAATCGGAGCATTAGAGTTAGTATCGATTGGATAGACGAAAAGCGCCGACATAAGGCCATCATGTCCCGTTCCGTTCCTTTTCATTATCCCCCTCGTCAACCTCTTACAATTCCACTTCCTTTTTCGAACTTTGATGCTATGGCGTGTCCCCATCTCATATGAGGGACTCGTAATCCACGTATTCTTTTCCTCCACTGCTATCACCCTGCAAGTCTAGGTCCTGAGAGGGGGGGGGGCTAAGCGGGAAAATCTCTTGCAGGCAAGGAACGTCGCCGACGTTCTCACACGGGCGGAGAAAACGCCCATCTAGATGGACCACAGCTGTTTGACTGTTCCATAAACTTGGCGTTCAAAGTCGGGCTGGAAATAGATCGCCGCCATCGTCTCTGCCGTGTCGAACGACGTCTGACAGCTCTAGGCGCCGCCGGGGATTCGCAGCGGACCGCAAACCCGCGCGGCGTGCGCCTTGTCCATAGTCCATCCTCTATCCTCCACCGGCCCCACGACTCCAAGGCTGAGGATGACGGGTTTCGGTGTCAGGAAGCTGAACGAGCCTCTCGATGCCGAAAACCAGTAGGGGTCGTGGTGGTTCAACCTTCCAGAAGTTTGGGGGTCCTCGCCGTCGCCGAGACAAGGGCTTCGTGACGCGCAGCCAGGTAAGAATCAAATGTGGGGGGCTGTGAAAGACCGCGTCAAGGCCAGTTTCACACAAGGTTCTACTGCCGACGACGACTCGTGTCAGTGTATCATCTGAACCCTTCCATTTCAGTCCCAAGATTCACAGCCATGAACGGCCCAATCATGGGGACCGCGCCCCCTTTTCTAGAATGGTTCTCTTCCACGCCGTTGGACTTGAGACGATGAGAATTCGCGTCATGTCAATCGCTCGACAACCATCGCGACAGTTCGTCGATGACGACGACCGACCCCCAACAGGGCTCCCACAGGGGACATCTCTGATGCTGTAACGTCGCCCTGGCCATCCCATGCTGGCATGAATTATGTCCCCAACAGTGTATCAACGTGGCTCATCAAATGCGTTGTTGCTCGCCCGTGCTGCGTTGGACCCTGTCGCTCGCGTCCCGCCCTAGCCGTCCGTCCTGGATATCGTGTCATCCGGGGCAATGGCCATGCCATGTTCGCAGGGTCCGCACTTCACGCTTTTGCGCAGAGCCCCATTAAGAGACAACTTATAGTCCTCGTCTGCGTGGCTCATTGACCACGTTTCGAAGAAGAAGAAGAAGAAGAAGCAGAAGAAAACCGCCAACGCCTGCTCATTTGTCGCGTACCCGGCACGTCTCAAATCAGTTGCCCCGGAACCCAGGCGCAGATCGCTATGCAAAATTCAAGACGACGTCCAGCGTTCCTGACACTCGTCCCGCCATTCGTTTTCGTCTCGGACGGCATCGGCGCCGAGGCTGTCGGCGGTCTGATGGTGGTGATGACCGTGGGTCCAAACGGGTACGTGAAGCTGAGCGTCGAGACAGCCACACCTGACGGGCCAACGGTAACAGTCTCGCTGCCAATCACGGTCGTTGTGGTTCCCTGTCCTGGTCCAACCGTAAAAAACATTGCGTCTCCCACGACGACTACCGACGCTCCTATCTGTGTAATTGTCGCACCGCCCGCGATCTCAAAGGCCGTCGCAGAAGGCTGCGCGTCGGGCCCGCCCAAGGTCGTGTTGTGCACAACTACCCCTAATGGACCGATTAAAATAGTATCATCGTTGACTGTCTCCGTCCTGATCGACGAGGCGAGGCCGTACGTGAGCGTCGACGACCGTATGACCAGGACAGTTGACCCGGTGGCGGTGATCATTTCACCTCCTGCGACCACGATCTCCGTCTGTACTGGCGTAGAGCGACTGATGGTGATGGTATGCCCGGCCAAGGCGGTGTTAGAAGGCTGAATTGTGACGCTTTGGCCTCGGACGACAACTCTGAAAGGTGTAGGCTTCAGCTCGAGGGTAGTCCCGTCGATTACGACGGCTGAATGCGTTCCGGATGGGGCAATTACAACGGCTACATCCTCAATCGAGGTGCTTGTGGGCACTGCCGTGCTTCTCCCAGCATTTCCAGGTCGGTCGATGATGGTGCCACCGCCAACAACTTCGCTGGGGTTGATAGCGAACTCCTCGCCTTCAACCGTAACCTCTGCAGTTGCAGATGGACTTGACGGAATGAAGGTCTGATCGTTGATGATAACCTTGGTCGGCGCAAAGGTGATATTGTAGGTAACTCTGGCAGGCTTCTTGGCGCTTTCAGGCGGCGGGGCGATCGCGGTTGACGAAGACTCTGGCATAGTCGTTGGCACAGCGCCTTCCGAAGGGGTAATACAAGCTGCAGATGTACCGCCATCGTTCTTGGTGACGGGCTGATCGCCTCCGAACGTGTCCGGGAACTCTTTATTGGGTATGCTGACACTGACACTACTGAACGATGTCGGAATCGACACCAACGTCGATGACATGGACGACCTCACACCCTCACCTTGAAAAATCGAGCTAGGCGATGCATTACGAGGTGTTGTAGTCGATTCTCTTGAAGAGTTTCTCGCGGAAGTGAGGCTTCCAGGCACCAAAGTGATGGTGGTGGACGAAGAGCTCGATGGCTCTGAGGTGAATTTCTCACCACCCTCGCTCGGTTGATTGGTCGGCCCTGGGGGAAACAGAATTGGTCTCGTCCGATGTTCTTGCGAGTGCGCTGCTTATCCCTGACTCGAGTGGTTGAAGAAGGGTTCCTCCTGGCGGCAACACTGGTGGCTCCAATCCGGTACTGGTCGCCTCCAAATATGTCTCATCTTGAGTGCCTGACGACGTGGCTGCCAAGGCACCTTGCGACGATGAGTTGAATCCCGCAAGCTGTCTTGGGAAATGAGGTATCTGCCGCGCTGCAATAATCTGTCAGTCCTGTCATCTTCGATATGGTTTGAACTTGAGAGCTGAATCCTATTGCCCAAAAGTTCCCTGGCGCAACGACGGTCCAGAACCCCCAGCTTTTCCTGGGCGCCACTAACTTACATGAGCCGATTCAGTGGCGCTACATAGCTCGCCGTCAGCTACGTGGTGATGGCAGACAGGGCAGGTTCTTTAGTGTCTTACCAGGCATCAGGCTGCCTTTCCTGGCACGCGACTTGCAAAAAAAAGCGTACACTGTAGCTACAGCGCCGCGTGTATCGCCACCCACCTCCATCGTCTTTTGTATGTAAAGTGTGCGCTTTTTTTTGCAAGACGCGTGCCTGGGTACAGGGCCGACGCGATGGAGCAGCCTGCCGTCTTGCTGCAGCACTGAGCCCTTGGACTCGAGCATACCAAATGTCTTGAGTATTGGCCGCTGAGCCGGGATGTTTTCCACTTCATCCCCAACCTGATGAGCAAATCAGCCACGGCACAGCCGAGAGACCCTATTGCAAGTGTGAGGTATGTGCTGATGTCCACCGAGGTGTCTGGTTGTCTGCGTCTTCATCAGCCGCAAGAGATGTCTAAGACCAGCCTTCGATAAGGGAGCCTTGAGGAGCATCCTTACTTGGTAGCGGTACGATGCGTGGACAAACGAGCAGCTGGCGTCCGATTCCTGCTTGGCAGTCATTCCGCGTCGCACAAGTATCTGTGAAATCGCCGGAAGCGAACGCAGATCTACTGCCTACGAAACGCCTCAGTGTCGATTCCCATTCAAGGATTTTGCGCACGTCCTACGTTCTAGTTGGAAGCCGCTAAGGTTTTGAAAGCCATTGAGCCGCTGTCATCCTTGATTACCCGTTGGACGTCGACGATAACGAATGGCTTTCAGTTGGCATGGTCGTGCGAAGAAGTGCCGTAGTGCGGTTCACCAGCGTACGACAACCGTGCGTACGGAATACATCCCGTTCAGTTAGCCAAGACATTAGCAGTGGCTGTATGGGACATGCAGACTTTGGGTTCGCAAAGGAAGCCCAAAGGAACCACTGACAGCTGTCGATCAGGATATACAAAACCAAAAGGCTGTTTTCCATTGGGATCGTTGGCGCGCTACCCCCGAGAGGAACTGAACGTCCTGTGTGTTTGAAGGAATCATTCAACGTCAACATTGTACTCCGAAGCGCCTCTGGAAGAGACGTGGAATATGGCCTGCTGGGATTGCTAAGTGCTGACAGCATAGCTCTCTCACCCTGCACGCTGCAGCGGGGACTTTTTGCAGCGCATCGCTGTGTAGTCAACGCTGCATCAAGTGACAGATGTTCACGATTTCCGTGTCTCGACTCGCAGGGCCAACCCAGCCTTTGGACAGATGGATCTAGCGCAATTTCTTCTCGTTCAGCATCCACCTGACTACCAGACAGTCGACTCGTTCGAAGGCGAGGCGCCGACGGACACTCATGCGGATTGTAGTCCGGAGTCAAAGTCAACAGTGCTGTCTTTATTCCTGCGCTGTTGCAATAGAAGCTGAAAATTCCTCGTTATTTCCAGTGGAGGCACGCTGATTGTAGTGATGACCGACATTAACTTATCGATGTATGACGACAGGATTGCGAGGGATGCCGTCTGATCAGGACGCTGCATTCCCAGAGAGAACTAACACCAACTGCCACTATTGAACAGAGCTTTCGCATCTGTAATACGGATCAGGTAGCTGTTGACAATTGAAAGAAGAGACAAAGAAAAAATGGACTACTGCGGGTCGCGAGCGGGAGATGCGACTCGTCTCCCCAACTTTGTGAATTCAGGGCAGCACGTCAAGGCACTGGCTCGGCTCCTCGCTGTGCAGTGACGAGATCTGACTGGGTTGAGCTTGGTTATCTTATCAGCTTATGCCTAGTCGGGCTGATGGTTTGTATCAGATAGATGGAGCTGAGAGAAAACCTTCAAAAAGTTTGTTTTGTCGACGCGTTCCAATTCTTTCCGCGAAGATATAACAGCGGCGCTATAGGTGGCTTCAAAAGGAGATGGTGAAGAGTGCCGAAGAATCCGGTGCAACGATTTGTGGAGACTCCTGTACATAATAGGGTAATGACGGTAGGTTTTAGAGCGCATCGGCAATGCCGCAGTCGTTATGCCTCGTCCCAAATGCTTCGTACGGCTTGGCTGCTAGCAGTCGGATCGAGGGTGATGTTTTCCTGATGGCCTCATGGTGTCTGCATCTCAACGGGAAAGGGACACAATGCAATACTGTGTGCAGGTAGGTAGGTGCGGGCAGAGGCGGTCGGCGATGTCGGACTTTGTGCTCTTGGACCTATGCACAGTAGCGACACATCCTTGCCGGTGGAGGTATACCATGTATGATAAAGGACCTGCCTGTCATTCAGAGATGGTGTGGACTGAGGTCGCATCCGTGGCTGAGGGCCTTGCACGGCTGCGGAAGTGATTTGCATTGGGTGCTACGCCGCCAAGTGGTGTTTTCTAATGGAATCCAACGACATCGATGCGAGGGGGAGGGGAGCGTCATATCGGTGCCGTCGGGACAGAGCTTTGGTCGCATCCGATATTGAACTGTTTATTGGGCTATTTATCGACTTGGAAAAGTTGATGAAGGTGCCCACATTGGGTCTGACGGACACCGGTCGCGGGTATGGAATGGCTGACGCAGTCGGGACTGACAGTACTGTTAGTACGCAGTAAAGTGAGGTCTGCGCGGAATCTCCGTCGTTGACGTGAGATTGGATACTGGATCTCGGAACTGCTTGGGCAGATTCGCTCCCACTGCCAGGGTCCCATACACGGAAGGAGGACCCATCGTCTTCCAATGTTCCCCTTTCCTTCTCCCCGCCTGTGAGTCCAGAAGCACTGCAATGGGCAAGTGAGGAAGGAATTTGACGTGATTCGGTTGACGTGATTCGGCTTCAATCAAGAAAGCCTGGCCGTTGGACGAAGGATAAGTTGTTGACCCACAAGCTGCAGCGAGACATGGAAAAGTTTGCTCCTTCCCGCGATCAAGATCATCTGATAATCATCGCGCCTTCTTTCCTACCCTACCTTACCTACCTAAGGCACCTAGACTGGGTACCTTACAGATATTCAGGTGACTTAGGTACCTGATATACTTATAGGTCTGTAGGTAAGCAGGTAGGTAGGTAGGTAGGGAGGGAGTCGGTTCCTAACGTGCACCGTACCCTGAAATATATAACCCCGGAATCTTGGAACGGATGAGGCAAGTGAAAGGCGTGGGAAGCTGCTGCATTTGCATGACTACAACTTCCCTTCCAAAACTCTGTGCCGACAGTCTCACCCATCACGACCAACTTCACAACTGGCCTTTTTTGGAAAACACCAGCCGAATTACCCTGCGACACACCTTACCTACCCCAATTACTGCGCGAGTCGCTTTTGCCACCAAGACAGGGTCTGATGGAGTCTCCGCATATCCAAATCAACACGGCCTTCGCTGCTTTGCTGGGCGTTGCGATAACGGGCCACCCTACGACCATGCCATATTTGGTCAGCCGCCGCAGCTTTCAGTCTCACATCTCCTTCTCTTTCTCAGCCATAACATTTGATTGCGCCAGGTTGATTGCTTCTACTCTGCGACTTTAGCGAGATGGCCATGACAAGGAAGGAGCTGTAGAAGCATCCCATGACTTGTCGGCAACAGCCACCACTTTGAGAACAATATTTATTGCGGGTCTCGAGCAGGTCAAGGTCTGTCTGGATTGCCATGCTGCTGGCGTCTCAGTAGGAGGTGTCAGGTGCTTTCCCGGCATCCACGCACCATCGTTATCTGTCGTCTTGATGTTTGTGCATCTCCAAGATCTCAGAGGGCAACGTACGATGTGGACAAAGAAAATGGACTTTTCAGACTTTGGGTAGCCTGTCTAACTTATGGCCCATGCAGGATCCAGCTAGCGGCCTCGGCTCCTGGCTTCTTTTCTTCGGCTTCCTTGCTTGCAATGAGCTTGCAATCAATCCAAGGTGCAGCCGCCTTTGACCTTTGACCAACTTTACCAACACGCGACTTCACCTCCAAGCTGGGCGTCCCGCTACAGAAACGGTCCAAACTCTGTCCAGCAGATTCCAGCCCTCGCGTCGCCAAGCCGTCCATGTCTCTGTTCGCGAACAAGCCAGACGTGTGAGGCCTTCCTCGACGAGTCTGGCCCTGCCTCCTCACAGGATGGTATTCGTCCCAATCCATCAGACGTCGCTTGGGAGCACATCATCCAGTCACTTATCCGTGCCATCCCATGTCATTGATGGCCCAAGCAAACCAGCGCGCGGCTCTTCGCGCTACGGCATCGCCATACTGCGTGTCACACTCCCCGCGAGCGCGCTAGCAGCGACACAACATCCCACGGCGGAGGTAGCGGCGCTACCGGGTAGCTACGCTACACCATAATTCCCAGCCCGGCCCGGGTTTCCATTCTCGCCACGACTCGATCTCCTTGCTTTGCGGGGCCAACCGACACATGGTTGTCTGGCGAGGCATGGCATGGCATGAATTGAGCGCTGCTGCGTATGGATACCGACTGCGTACTCCATACACCACGAATACTACATCACATCCACTTCCACGGCCACAGACAGCAGGTTGCAAAGGGAGGCTTGCTCATGCTCCGCCGCACTTCTCCAGAAATGGCTAAGAGCACTGTATGTCGATATTACCAGAATCGAGAGATTCGGCAGGGGTGCCAACTCAGACCTGCGTCTTGCCCCCTAGTCCCCAGCTTTCCCAAGAACGCCGGGACCACCAGACCGGTGCTGGACGGGAACCTGGTCCATGTCTCACCCTCCCAGCTATCCGGCCTTCCCTTGCTTATTGCAGCACAGCCCTTGTCGGCTCGTCCAAGTCGGTAGACCATCGCTCGTTCTTGCTTGGGATAGCCATGTACGCTGTCTTGGCCCGGCAGCCACCCACTCAATTCAATGGCAGAAGTTTGAATTTCCTGCTGATCTTTCAATTGCTTTCTACTCCCCCCCCCCTCCTCATTCGTCTTTCCGACTTTCCACCTTACGGCAGCACACCACATTCTTTCGACATCTTCCTTCTTGTGTTGTTGTGGTTGTAGTCATCGTCTGCCGTTTGGTCCAGTCGGTGGAAAAAGTCATGAACTTAGCTCCCACGAACCGTATCGTGTGGCAGGTCCGGCAGTAGCTTCAATTGATGGACTCGCTTTTACAACCAGACCCCGCTCATAGTCCGGAAACCGAACCCTCATGCCGATCACAGCACAGCTCTGGTGACTACGCGCACCTCGAAAACCCCCTTTTGAGCTTCGACTCGACTCGACGACATGCTGTCAATTGCCATTGTCGCAACGGTGCTGGCTAGCATCGCCTGCGCGCAGCAACCTTCCGCTGTGGCTCTGACTCCCTCGATTGATTGGTTTGTAGATGAGAACTACTGTAAACCCGCCCCAATTCTGACATGTTCTAGGTACGGCTTCGATGGAAACTGGTCGGCAGTCAAGTTTCAGATCGGCTCGCAACAGCAGTCTGTCGATGTGCTCGTGAGCACATCGCTTTCTGAGTTCTGGGCTGTCGGTTCTGGAGGCTGTCTCGCGAGTAAGTCCCACGCCAACGCTCTTGCACACACGTTGGCCTTGGCCGTGAATAGCATGTATACTGACGCTTCTCTCAGAGGAACCTCTTTGCAGCAGCGCCCGGGGCAACATCTTTTCAGTAGCAGAATCCAAGTCGTGGGACTCACTAGGGGCATGGCAGCTCGGTCTCGATTATCTCGACTATGGTGGCAATGGCGAGTATGGCCTGGACACCCTGTCGACAACCACCTTGTCCGGCAAGTCGATGACCATGAAAAAAATCATTACAGCTTCATTCAACAGCACAGACTACTATCTTGGCTATTTGGGTCTAGGAATCACCAAGGGCAGCTTTGGTAACGAGATCGCTGAATCACCTTTAACCCAAGCCGTCAAGACCTACGGATGGATCCCCAGTTACAGCTACGGTTACACTGCCGGGGCCTACTACAGTAAGTAGAGCAGTCTGTATGTGTCATACCCTCGTCCTAACATTCGGCAGAGGGTACTTCCGGCACGCCGTGCTCCGTGACACTGGGAGGTTACGATGCAAGCCGACTTGTCATGCACAACCAGGAATTTTCCTTGGATCCGAGTGACGGGTTACCTCACGCGCTGGTTCGGGGCATCGAGGTGACTGTCGGCCAAGACAAGGCCTTGCCAGGAGGCTGGGACAACAGAACCCGGATATTGTCCAACATGTCCACTTCTTTTTCGGCCATGATTGACAGCTCGACTCCGTTTCTTTGGTTGCCCGATGTCATCTGCGACCAGTTCGCCGCCGCCTTCAACTTGACTTACAACACCACCTTTGACCTATACACCCTCACGGACGAGCAGTACGTTGCGTTCAAGGCCGGCGCCTCGTCATACTCTTTCACCTTTTCCCTCACCAGCCACGACAACAACGACGACTTTGGCCGCCCACTCCAGACTCATGGGGTTGTCAACATCACAATCACGGCGGCCGCATTCGCCCAAGCTCTTCGTTACCCATTCAAGGCCGAGGCCATCAAGTACGGTGAACCGGCTGTACCCTACTTTCCTCTCCGACGAGGCTCCAACTTCACAAACACCTTCATTATCGGAAGATCGTTCCTCCAGGAGGCGTACCTGATCACAAAGTACGACACCGGCGTCTTTTCGATCCACCAGGCAGTTTTTCCCGAGGATTTACAGACCCTTAACATAACAGAAATTAAACAACCCAACAACAGCCCTTACCCACCTCCAGCAGCACAGGTCGACCGTCGCGGTTTAACGACAGCACAAATGGCCGGTATTGTGGCCGGAGTTGTCACAGCATGTCTGATCTTGCTGATTGCGTGGTACTGCATTCGCCGGCGGAAGAGAGCAAACGCAGCGGCCCGAGCCATTGAGGAGGGCAAAGATACGGCGTCGACAATCCTGCCAGAAGCCCCTCGGAGCCCAATGGCCCGGCTCTTCTTCAAGATGATGGGCAAGAACAAAGCCAGAAGGGCTTCGCCGCACGAAATAATGGGCAGCACTTCTCAACCGGTCGAAGTAGCGGCAGACGCCAACAACGCCGTCTACGAACTGCCAGCTCAGATCGGCCCGGCCGAATTGGATGGAGACGACAGTAAGTCCATTCAAGAGCAGGCAGACTTTGCGACCGAGGCATCGCATACATTGGGCACATATGAAATGGCGAAGAGGAAGGTGGACATGCAGCTAAAGGGCCCTGTTCCGGCCTACAGCCCTCCAGAGAACCAGTTAGACTTGCCACCCACAGAGAAGTCGATGCCAGACGTGAGCCCTGTCGCTACGTACAGGCCCGACGATGTGGAGTCGTCAGCTTCTGCGTCGTCCCCATCGTCGCCGACATCTCTCATATCGCCCATCGGTTGCGACAGCATGCCGTCAAACCATGGATCATTGCCCTCTCCGATGACCAGTCCTCAAGGAGACTGGACCAATCGCATGTTGGATCTCCCATCGCCCCTGACTGATGCCCACACTTATCCGTCACCAGCCTTCGACTTGAGCAACTACGGATCGCCAATACCGAGACCCGCTTCCATCACCAGCGACGCCCTCCTGCCGAGTCGGTCAAATTCGTCGAATACGGCATCATCAATCCCCCTAACCCCGGTGACCATCTCTCCACCGGGGCCAACTTATCAGAGGACGCCAATTGATCCAGCGCACGTTGTTTGCGTTGGACCTTTGACGAGGAATGTCTCATTCACAGCACCTCAACCTCTTGGATCTCTGGGTTCCGAAAGTAGCACCATTATCAACACGCCTCCGCAACCAAATGAACGCCGTCTCTCCACGGACACGTTGGGAAGCAACTTCACCGAGTTCGAGGAGGAGTTGATGGCGCAGCAGGAGATGACAAGGCAGAACAGCCTACCCGAGCACGTAAGCAGAAGTCGGAGCGCCGGATCGAGTACCTCACGAAGCGAAGAACGCATCGACGGTACGGAGTGGATTCACGTCCCTCAACCGGCCGAGCGACGATACAGTTGGGAGGAGTAGGCCCAGTCTTCCAGTCGAATTCTCCACATTTACACTTAGCACTTGTAATGCTCGGCCGCAATCACCAAGGACGGCGTAGTATTTTCGCTTCGACCAATTTCTCTCTTTTGTCATTTATCCAATCTACATTACGACAGGCGACGGAGTTATTGATACCTCGGGTCTCGGCACGTGTCAGCAAGCGAGCAGTTTCGGCGTTGGGGCAATGCAGCAAAAAGGGGGTGTTGTACTCCCGAGAAGATTCTAAGGGAAAGGGCGTCTGATGTGAATGAACGAATGTTGAAGTCTGTGGGAATATTAGACTTTTGTCCAAGATGTCTATATAGACAGCGAGGTCTCTGGGCCTCCAAATAAGAAGAAATAAATCAAGAAATCAATCAATACGAAGAGCATCAGCGATTGTGCACCAGGGAGGGTCCAGGAAATCTCTCCAGGATTTTGAAGGATTTTGTTTCTTGAATATCCATGGCAGGCTGACAAGTAACTCAAGTGTACCCAGTATGTAATGTTGATGGGATTTAGCATCAGGTGTTTAGAAGAAGGAAAAAAGAAGACATCTGAAATCACCAAATCTCCTCCCACCAAGTCAACCTCCCAAATGCCGCCTCTACAGCCTCCTCGTCCGGGAACGTGACCTGGTCCTCTGCGAGACACGCCTTGACAGCCTCCTTGACAGCCCTCGACATTTTCAAACTCCCACCGCAAACCACAAAAATCGCATTCTTGGCGACTAAATCGCGCATGTCGGCGGAATGGTTACGGATGACGTCCTGGACGTACTCCCTCGGCGCGTCTGTATCTCTCGAGAAGGCCGTGTGAACCGCAAACTTGTTCGGATTCTGGGTGCGGATGGTCTCCCAGACGTTTTGATAGTGGAAGTCCGCGTGCCGGCTGCGGTTCCCGAAGAATACCGTCGTGAACCCCGCGTCAGGGTACGAGAAGCGCTCCTCGACAAATAGGCGCAGCGGCGCGACGCCCGTTCCCGTCGCGACGCCCACGAGGGGCCTGCGCGCGTTGGAGGACCCGTGGAGGGCGGCGGAACTGGTGTTGAAGGTGATCGTCAGAGAAGCCCCGGGCGAGAGCGACTCGATGTAGCGCGAGCACAGGCCCTGGCGGATTCTGCGGAGGACGGTGCGGTACTTTACGAGGGCGACGAGGAGGTGTACCGAGGTGGAGGTGGGTGTCGGATGGGCGACGCTCGCGATGCTGAAGTCGCGGCCGCGTACGACGGGGAAGACGTCGAGGACGCGGGAGAGGGGGATGCGGACGGTTGTGAACTCGTCGAGGACCTCGAGGATGGTGCGGCGCGGGCGGGTGGTGTAGTCGTACAGTTCGTCCCTGTTCTCGGGGCGGCAGAACTGTCGCAGGCGACGGGCCTCGATGCGTCCTGTGGATTCGTCTGGGTGTTCTGTTTCGAGGTCGGTGAGGTCGGCTTGGATGAAGTAGGACATTTCTTTGAGGAAGCTGCGCCGCGGGATGGAGGTGATGTCGAGGTTGTGAGTTAGCAGGCTGCGGAGGGTCGGGTTTGGGTGGACGTGGAGGCCGCGGGGGAAGGTTGCGGGGAGGGATAGGGGAAGGTCGGCGATGTCGGACCAGGCCATGAGGTCGATTAGTTTCTGGACGTCGGAAGGGAAGTTCTTTGGGTAGATTGTGAGGCTGTCGAACGGGCTTATGGCGAGGTTGGAAGGGATGGTGAGGCGAATTTCGCGGACGTCTTGGAAGTGTGTAGACGGGGTTACGCGGTTGTTGATATCGAGAGTTGCGAGCTGGCCGGCGGGAATGGGGAGGCTTGTCGTTGGAGGCATGTTGGTCGACGGAGACTCATCGAGCGTTATGGAACTCGTCCCTCGAACCAAACTTTCGACAGCCGTTGCTGTTGTGCCGTTGTTAATGCTGGCGACATGGCCGTTGACACCGTTGATTAAGGCGTGGCTTCGCGTTGAAGGCAACTCTGTGCCTGTGGTTGTTGCCAGGTTTATACTGTATCTTGGAGGAAGAAGTTCGTCGTCCGAGATGGGCGATAGACCAGTAGGCAAGGGATGCAGCTCCAAGAGCTTCTTCTGGAGACCCGCAACCCAGGGCAGATACCTCTCGTCTGCACTGTGACTTGGTCAGTATACAGACTTGAGCATCGTCCACCCGGGACAAAGAAGGGGCCCCTGTCGCTTTTCCAAGTATCGGAGAGGTGTAAGTTATTCCTAGCTTGGTCGTAACTCCGATGGATGCCTTCTTTGGCCAGTCTCGTGTGTCCACAAAATCCCTTGGAAGATGCTTCCCACGAGCCTTTGCACACGCTCTCTAATCCAGCGATGTTTGAATCCAATTGCAGGAAGACTCTCGGGCAGAAGCTAGAGCTGGAAAAGCGCGTGCAGGGGAAAATACGACGGTGATGAAGCGAGAAACAAAAGACAAAGAGACAAGCCTACCCGTCGTCATCGCGCTCGTCAGCCTCGCCCCGAGGATAGAACTCTTGCGCCCCAAGTTGTTCCAGACGTTTATGGAGCTTCTTCGCAGCCCAGTTGAACCTGGAAAGTCATGTTAGATTCCGTGGCCAGATCCCCGTACGTAGACGTCTGGCGACGTACTTGATATACATGCTGTCACCCAGTCCAAATGTCGTAAACTTGACCGCACCTAAGCATCTAGGTGGCAGTTTTCTCCGCAGCAAGCTTTTCCAGAAGGTGACCGAACTACGGGGCATATCTCCCTGGCCCGTCGTGGAGATGACGAAGACAACCAGAGTGTACTGAAGTAATGCGCTCTGCACGGGACTAGTCAGTCAAGCTGCACTACTACTACACTCGCGTAGCTCTCTGCAATAGTAAGCAAGACGCACCAGTTGGACTGCGTTCATCTCCTCGACCTTGGCCTTCATGTGGAGGCGCTGCGCGTTCCGGCCCAGCTCTTCGGCGATGTCCTGGCTGTTGCCGGTCTCCGAGCCGTAAAGTACCAGCATAGAACGGCCGGGAATGTCGGCCACATGGGCTGGCTTGAAGCCATTCTCCGCAACAGTCATCATGCTGAGTTCGTCTTTGCCTTGGATCCTGGGAAGACGGATGGAGAAGGGTTGCTATTCTCAGCCGAATCCGTCAAAAGAAGTATGTCCGAGGAGACTTGATCGACAGCCACGGTAACCCGGGGACTATGGGAGGCGGTAACCCTTGATAAACGTTGCAGTTGGAAGTCCTCAGTATGCACTTTTGGAGATGTCTCTTTCATAACTCATCAATCATTCGAAAATTGTCCGTCCATCCTTTGACGACTTACGCACACTACAGCATCCAAGTCGTTGATGCTGAGAGTTGCCGTCGTAGTTATTAGATGCTGGAAATTCGTAAAGGACGGCAAAAAAAATCGGTCACACTTTCGCCCCTCCAGCGGCATCGGAGCTTCGAGGCCCAGTACGGTGCGAACAGGCGCTTGCTTAGAGCGGCGATCACGTGCCATGGGTTATCTCCTAATGGAGCGTTTGACATTCAGCGGTTGATCGAGAAACCAGTTTTGCGACCATAAAATCAACTCAATTATGAATGATTGAGTATGGTTGAAGATGCATTTTTTTTCTTCGCATCCAGAAGCTGGTGCGACGTCTGATCAGCCACACACACGAGCCTGGATGTCAGATTCGCCTGCGCCACACTTACCCAAGCAGCACGTACGTACGGAGTCAACATACGGATACAGAGCTAAGTGCCGGGAGTCGGTCGCTAATCTCCTTGGGATTAGAACGATGTGAGGTGGATGGAGCCTCCAATGTGCTGCTCTACTTGTACTCAGTAGGCCTTGCTCATGGCTGGGCGGGCCACCGTGGACACGGGACGGCGCCGCCAGTGTCACCTTCGGGGCAAGGCGAGCCATGGCGCCCCGTCGCGAAGAAGCTCGTGTGGGGAAACCTTGGGGAGAGATACTGAGATGTTGCACCATCGTCGCCGCTCTGCCCTTTGCGGAAAGGGCAGAGCGTGGAGGAGGGAGTCGGGAGCAAGCCTCCCGACTCAGGTCCTCCTTCACCTCAAGGTACAAGTCGCAGCCGTCTCGCAAACCCTGAAACCTAAACAGTCCAATGGCAGAACCTTTCTGGGAGGTGCCCAGTCGAGACGGCTAGTGGGCGTTGAGGCACCGTACGTGGAAGATCTCTCTCGCACCACGCGGCCGGCCAAATCGTTGCCAATACTTGAAGAATATGGCTGTGTACCATGTTCACTACACAATTCAGCAGCTCTTCTCGGGCTTGTGATTATCGTACTGTTGTAGAAACATCAGAAAGCGGACGCGGAAAGGCGAGAAGGATTTGGTAGACAGGCGGTGTCGAGAGAGTTCTGCTCTCGTCCCTACCTCTTCTGCCAGGCCCCCTGCAAAAACATCGTTGACACCCCTGAAGTCTAAGGTTAGGTCGCCAGGGGGGCCTCTCCCAGCACCATGCGCTCCGCGATATCCAGTGGGCCATTGGAAATTATCTCATTCTGGTCCAATTTCGGGCGCCAGACCAGACCATCCGCGGTCCCATTTGTACGGGATCGCGGCGTCGGCCGGGGACGGGAGACGGGCCCTGAGTTGTTATCAGTCGAGCCTATTCGATGTTGGCACTGGGGATGCAGCCGGATCAGCGGTCAAGGCTTCCATGATTGCGCAAGTAGCCTCACGTTGCCTACAATCCGGCATGGTCATTGATTGCTGTCGTGTCCCGACGTAGCCTTGCCGCAGGATGCTGGACAGCGTCGTTCGGCAGCATACTGTAAGGCTCCCAGCACAGAAATGTCCGCAGAGACTGGCCAACTTGCAAGCTGTGCATCTTCAGCGAGGCATCACGTGCAGGCAACGAAAGGGAGGGCTGCATGGCGTTGCACACAATGTGAGGCGGCTCAATCGGTGAAGGTGCTTTGCCGTATTACCAGTCAGTCTGGCTAGCCGTTGTGGACCCTTGATTTAAATCTCCGGCGCATGTTGCTCGTTCACCAACGGCAAAAGGCGGCGATCCTGTGTTACAGTGGTATCCGTACTCTGGAGTTGAAGCTGGTATGTGTGGAAGTTTGCTCATGAAGCACTTTCGGTGTGATCTCATGGTCCCCTAGGTAACCTTTTGGTCCGGAATGCATGTCTTCATTCTGAGCAACGAACAGACCGGAAAAGAGGGAAACTTTTGCCGATGGCCTGATCTCCAGCGAATATCAGATTACTTCGAGCATCATTCGTTGTTAAGACGTCGTGACAGGTATACACAGTCGCAATCAGACTGTCGACCAGGCTACAACGCACACGATCATTTGGCAAGGCAATAAACAGACCGAAGAGAACAGAAGGAGAAAGAATAGCAATGACAACATGGCCCTCTCCACAACCCACAAGTAGGCGGGCCCTGGGCTGTTGCAACTCCTGCCGAAGTTCAACAGCATCCAATCGGAGGGCAAGCACCGCAGCGGCAGGTGACATCCAGCGCAAAGAAGGTGAAGACACGCACGGAGTACTTGTGCTTGCTGCGCAATAGCATCAGCATGAGATACTTGTTGGTGCACACATGCGCCAGTTTCCGCATCATCCGCGTCGGGCACAGCGACCGAACTCACCGTAAATGCAGGCCACTGCCATAGTGCCGAGATCTTTGTCGCATTTCGGCTTTCAGTGGCTCCACGAACACGCACATCAGCGGGTGGACACTCCAAACTGGACTGGATCAGGTCTGGCTTGGCCGGGATCCCATCGTAACCATTTTGCGGGGGAAGAGTCAGCTCATTCCCCTGATAGGCCGGTCTTGTTGTCACCGACCAAGCAGATCACACAAGAATCCAGGCGTAGGAGTCGCGTGTTTTTGTTTCTGATTGTCTGTGAGGTCACGTGGTCGAGCCAGACGCGCCCTTTGCGCTGTGCTTTCAATGAGCTGGACGGACGATTAGTTCAAAGGCAAGAAGTAGCTTGAACAGACAGCTACGATCCAACGTAGAGTCGAGCGAAGAACCTGCACGGAAGCTGCAGCGCTGCCTTCTCTTGCAGGGATTGACGCTGGTCGCTCCAGCAGGAGTCCGTGCCCTGTGGCTAGTCAGTACAGACCTGCCATGTCTGCACTATCGCGTGGATCCAACCTTCACGGAAGGCACCTAGGTGACATGTCGCACCTTCCACCGCCTTCTTTGCCATAGGGGTTCGCGTCCAACGAGCGAGGTCTATCCAGAGATTGCGGACATGGTGACTCAAATGTTCATGAGCTGTAATGTAGGTCTTTGGCAGTCACTGTACGGAGCAAAGCGCGTCAAAGAACACATGCTCTTACATTTGCCTGGGCGTCGTCCAACAAGACTCGTTGGTGATTTATACGGCAATCACGACAGAGCAAGACCGCTATTTCGTCATTCGGTGAGGAAGCCACCTTCTACTTAGCTACCTATATACTGTGCAAAGTGACTGCCTGACTTTTATTAACTGCTACCTCAGATAAGGCAAGTACTGAGTGGCTTGCTGCTGTCAGTAGCCATCGACCCTTCCCCCCTTTTAAAGTACACAGCATCCACCCTTGCCGAATGTTGCAGACATAATAGGAAAGCACCCCACCCACACCCTCGTCTTTCCGCACCGCCACAGGTGCCATTTCCCACGCTGTTGCCATCTCAAGCACTCCCCAAGCTGTGGGCCACTCCTGCTGTTTAGTGGGCGCACTTCGCTTACCCTCGTCCCTCCTTCCCACCCCCCTGCTGGCCATCCAGGAGAAAAAAATATTTGTATTTCAGGTCGCGGCTTGACCTCCCTCCCTCTCCTCTCCTTTCCCTCCACATCACAACTTCAAGATCCTGTGTCACCGCGCAACGCAACGTCGTCTGTCAACTTCTCTCAAGCTTTCTAGGGCACCAAGCTACCCTGAGAAAATTCCCCCCATTGTTTCAGAGTTCAATTTCCATCGAACTTCCATCTCCAAGCCTCGAACAAACAAAGTTCCTGTTACAAGGTCCCGAGTTCGTCCGCACGTCATCTGTTATCACACACCTCAACGCAGCCTCAACACACGCCAAACCCTTTCTTCATCCAGCCAACTACCGCCAACATGTCTGCTGTCGTCGAAAAGGTTTCCGAGACCGTCAATGACGTTACCAACGCTCTGAGCAATGCCTCTCTCAATGACAAGGCCGCCGATAAGCCTGCCGCCAACAACGACGCCGTCCTCGCCAGCGCCGCTGAGGGCCGTCGTCTCTACATCGGCAACCTGGCCTACGCGACAACTGAGGGGGAGTTGAAGGAGTTCTTCAAGGGTTACCTTGTGTGAGTTGCACTTCTTTCCTTCCGTCATCTTCGTCCTGATGGACATCATGGTCGTTATGGTCCCTGTTGCACGCTGCTGCTTCAGGTTGCCATTCGCACCTGCCCCAATCTACCTTCACCATGCGTGTGCACTTTCCCATATGGCGTTGCATCGCTATTGCGCCGCAACTACGGAGTCATGCCAGGCCGATGCGCCTCCGTTGTCGGGTTGTTGCCGTTGCGCATCCTGACCGCCTCTGACCCCGGTCAGGGTGATGCACCGTGGCCTCTCCTCCCTCAACAGCCCCGCTAAATTCCACCCACTTGCGTCACGCGTGCCAGCTCATACTGACCCGCCTTGTTCCCACAGCGAATCCGTCTCTATTCCCAAGAACCCTCGCACCGACCGTCCTGTTGGCTACGCTTTTGTCGACCTCTCCACCCCCACTGAGGCCGAGCGCGCCATCTCTGAGCTCTCCGGCAAGGAGATCCTCGAGCGCAAGGTCTCCGTTCAGCTTGCTCGCAAGCCTGAGCCCGCCGGAGAGAAGGCTGAGGGTGCCAACGGTGAGGGTGCCGGCGAGGGCAACCGCCGCCGCGCTTCTGGCCGTGGTCGTGGACGCGGCCGCGGTCGCGGTGGACGTGGTGTTCGTGGTGGCCGCGTGAGTCATACCTTGATGCGCTGTCTCTGATGCACATGACTGACATTCCGCAGGAGGATGGTGCCGAGGGTGCCGCCCCCGTCGAGGCTGCTGCTCAGGTCCCGCCTACCTCTGAGGTTCTGCCTCTGACCGACGCCACCAACAAGACCGCTGATGACGCCAGCAAGACCGACCAGTCTGCTCAGCCCCGTGCTCCTCGTGAGCGTCGCGAGCGCGGCCCTCCTGCCGACGGAATCGCCTCCAAGACCAAGGTCATGGTCGCCAACCTCCCCTACGACCTGACCGAGGAGAAGGTGAGTCTCATCGCCGTGCTTCTTCGCGTGACATTCGCTAACCCACGCCACAGCTTAAGGAGCTTTTTGCTGCCTACGAGCCTTCCTCCGCCAAGATCGCCCTTCGTCCTATTCCTCGCTTCATGATCAAGAAGCTCCAGGCCCGCGGTGAGCCCCGCAAGGGTCGTGGCTTCGGCTTCGTTACTCTCGCCTCTGAGGACCTCCAGCAAAAGGCCGTCAACGAGATGAACGGAAAGGAGATTGAAGGCCGCGAGATCGCTGTCAAGGTTGCCATCGACAGCCCCGACAAGACGGACGAGGAGGCCAACGCCCCCAAGGAGGAGACCAAGGCCAACGGCACCACCGATGCCGCTGCCGACACTGCTCCTGCCCCGGCCGCTGCTCCTGCTGCTGCCACCCCTGCGGCCGCCACCCCCGCCGCTCCCGCTACCACCACTGCCGCTTAATTGCAGGCAGGCACTCTATCCAGCCCCGGCACGCCATCTCTGAGTCAGAATTGGAGATGCGGCCTTTACGAGCTTCATGATGCGGTATCTGTTACGACGATTTCCCCTTTTGGAAGTGCGCTTGACGACGGCGGCTTCTCGCAACTCGGTCTGCTTTCTACAGAATCGCTCTCGGTAGATAGTCAGACTTTGTTGAGGAGCCGAGCCATGATATCATGGCCGAAACTAATACAACAAAACAAACGATCTTAGATGACGACCTCTCCCTGTATCTGTTACCTACCTCCTTTTTTCCCGTCCCACAGCGCTGGGTTGTACATTAGCTTTAGCTCAAGGCGGTTCGGAAGGAAGAGGAAAAGTTCGGCGCCAACGAATGAAATCGGGTAGCTCTTTGCAGTTGACAAAGGCGGTGCCACCAACGCATTTCCAAATAAACGTGTGATGTGACAGCTGCAAACAGTGATTTAAGGTTGAGGAATGTAGTTGCAATCTGCATCCATCTGAACACCATACGGAGAACCATGGCGTTACACATTCTCCGCTATGAAATGGATACCTTGACTTCGTACGGACTTTCTGGACTGGGTTGTTCGTTCGGGTTAATGGGTGGGAATCTCACAGTGTCGGTTTCAGTGGCGCCTGTCTGCGTTTCGGCACCTGTCATTGGCGGCACCAAAAGCCAAGTGTCCTAGACGGCGAGTCTGGACCTCGTTTTTCCTCTCGAGTTAGGTATCCGTATGGTATTCGAGTCTCTCTTTGAGCAAGGCGCTGTGGATATTGGCGGCCCCCCCACCCCCCTGTCGTATGGCTTTGCACATGGCAGGTCGGCCCCTCTCTTGTCTTTTGCGGCTCGACCATGTTTGTACGAAGTAGTAACACAGCAAGTTCCATATGCGACCATTGGGGATTGGAGTATCGGAAGAGGTAGTACAAATGGCGGGTAAATGGAAGGGGTGATGCCATCGTGTCGCGTGTGTACTAATTGTACAAGTGCGCATACTGCGTAGTGTCTTATCGATGTGGTGTGAGGTGACGCAAGTGAGGTGCACTAATTAGGTACACGACACCACCAGTAGTAGTAGGTAATTACAGGGCCGGCCAGCTGTCCACACAGCACGTCCGCCCAGACTCGTCCCCGGTCCTTTCTGCAGTTGAACATCCACCCCTTATCGGCATTCGACATTGAAAGCCCCTCCATAATTCCTCGCCGCAACAACCTCGACTGGAGCTCACGTCGCTCTCGACCCATACGGTACCGCTGCCGCATTTCGCTCATTACCTAGTCACTCTGAAGTCTTCTGCAATGGCTTCCAAGGCCATGTGGGAGGTCGACCCTGAGACGCGGGCCAAGGTGAGTCCTTTTCCGACACGCTGTCGCAAAGCGACCGCGCAGTCTCGCTGACTCTGACGCCCGTCTCGCAGCTGGCCGCGATCCAAAAGGAGGCCAAGAACAATATCTGCTGCGACTGCGGCGCTCCGTCTCCGCAATGGGCATCCCCAAAGTTTGGCATCTTTATCTGTCTGTCGTGCGCTGGCGTCCACCGCGGACTCGGCGTGCACATCTCCTTCGTTCGCAGCATCTCCATGGACGCCTTCAAGCAGGTCGAGATCGAGCGGATGCGCCTCGGCGGCAACGAGAATTGGCGCAGTTTCTTTGAAGAGCACGAGGATACCAAGATGAGGGGCATTTCGTGGGACGACGCGACCATCGCGGAGCGGTACAGCGGGGAGGCGGGCGAGGAGTGGAAGGACAGGCTCGCGGCCAAGGTGGAAGGCAAGGAATACGTTCCCGGAGAGAAAAAGCCAGCGCCAGCGCCGGCGCCGGCACCGGCCGCGAAGCCTGTGAGCAGGACTGGCACGCCGCTGAGCGGCACCAGTACCCGGTCCGACAGCCCAGGCGGCGGAAAGGTCAAGGTGGACGACAGGTACTTCTCCAAGCTGGGCGCCGAGAACGCGTCGAGACCGGAAGGCGTGGCACCAAGTCAAGGAGGCAAGTACGCGGGTTTCGGCAACACGCCCATGTCCGAGAAGAAGGAGGCGGGCATTCCTACGGTCGACGACCTGCAAAAGGACCCGATGGCTGCGCTGAGCAAGGGATTCGGGTGGTTCACCAGCACCGTGACCAAGACGGCCAAGAACGTCAACGATGGCTACATTCAGCCCACAGCGAAACAGGTGGGTGATTTTTCTCCTTCCTCTGGCATTCCGTCCCCACCCCCGCCAGCGCGAACCAGAATGTCTGGACTAATACGTCGGCCCCCAGCTGGCTGAGTCCGACTTCGCGAAGCAAGCCCAGCGTGTCGCGCAACAGGGTGCTCGCAACGCCCAGGACGGTTTCACCCGGTTCGTGGAAGGACCCGGCGGCAGCGGCCCCGGAGCAAGACAGGCTCCTCTGGACGAGAGCAAGAAGGACTTCTGGGACAGCTTTTCGAGCCTGGCAGACCAGAGACAGCAGCAGAGCAATAGCTCGATTGGAACATCTGCTATGGGCAAGGGTGGGAAGACTGGCGGCGCCGCAGCACCTGCAGCCAAGAAGGATGGCGACGGGTGGGACGACTGGTGAGCGGCTTTCTGGTTGCTGGGTTTTATTTTTTGAAGCGAATATAATTCCTTTGGCAGGCCTGCATATAGTAGAACAACTTCTTCAACCGCGATTGCAATTCTCTCTTGTTGGAAATGGGACCCGATGGAATAAAGCTCGGGATCATGTGATGGGTCTGGACAGCCGTCAGCCACAGAGAAAGGGTGTCCTACGCTTGTCAAATATCAAGAGCCATGCACGTCGAGCGCACAAGGCGATGCATTTCCATCTCGGAGTTTTGACGTTGCAACTCGGCATCCATCTCACTCTACCGTACTCCGTACGAGTCTACTAGTTACGGTACGACCGAAAAGGGTTAGGTGGGTCGGTGGCCCGAGGTTAGCCGGTATCGCTGCACGGAGATCCCATTTTCCCCAGTGACGACACGGCGCACCGGCAACTTCACAGCATCTGAGCTCCAATTCCCAGACGATTTCCACTCCACCACCACCCACCCTCCTCCCACCGAACCACCAGCATCAACTCTCTTCCTCCTCGGAGCCCATTGACCTAGGCAAAAGAGAGATCCGAAACAATGTCCGCTCTCAGAATTCTCGTCCCCGTGAAGCGGGTCATCGACTACGCTGTACGTCACGCCGCGGAAGAATTACATTATTTGGCTTGTGATTCGAGATGCCCGAAAAGCCGACACTGAAACCCCGTACATGGCTGACGAGAGCGAAAAAAATTCGCACACACAAACAGGTCAAGCCCCGAGTCAACAAGGCCCAGACGGGCGTCGAGACGGCCGGCGTGAAGCACTCGATGAACCCCTTTGACGAGCTCTCGGTCGAGGAGTCGGTCCGCATCCGCGAAAAGAAGCGGGCGCCGGGCGGCGTCGAGGACATTGCGGTCATCTCGGCGGGGCCCCCCAAGGCCGTGGACGTGCTCCGCACCGCCATGGCCATGGGCGCCGACCGCGCGATCCACGTCGAGACCAAGGAGGGCGAGGACCTGGAGCCGCTCTCGGTGGCCAAGCTGCTGCGCAAGGCGGTCGAGGAGCACAAGTCGAACCTGGTGATCCTGGGCAAGCAGAGCATCGACGACGACGCGAACCAGACGGGCCAGATGCTCGCGGGCCTGCTGGGGTGGCCGCAGGCGACGCAGGCGAGCAAGGTGGATTTCCTCGATGGGGACGTGGTGAGCGTCACGCGCGAGGTGGACGGCGGCGTCGAGACGATCCAGGCCAAGTTGCCGCTGGTGATAACGACGGATCTGCGGCTGAACGAGCCGCGGTACGCGAGCTTGCCGAACATCATGAAGGCTAAGAAGAAGCCGCTGGAGAAGAAGAAGTTGGCCGACTACGGCATCGACACGGAGAGGAGGTTGAAGGTTCTCAAGGTCATCGGTGAGTTTCCCGTGCTCGCGACAGAGGTTGATGGGCCGTTTTGTGGGATGCACGCTGACGGATCTCGGCAGAACCCCCTCAGAGACAGGGCGGCGGCAAGGTCGAGGACGTTGGCGGTCTCGTTTCGAAGCTCAAGGAGCTCGGCGCCTTGTAGAGGGCATGACGTGATGACGTGTATAAGTACGAGACTAGCTGGCAATAGACTTGTTTCAATGC
The DNA here is from genome assembly GCA_001693025.2 of Colletotrichum lindemuthianum. Taxonomy (NCBI): domain Eukaryota; kingdom Fungi; phylum Ascomycota; class Sordariomycetes; order Glomerellales; family Glomerellaceae; genus Colletotrichum; species Colletotrichum lindemuthianum. The sequence goes on along the minus strand of MASP02000238.1, from coordinate 101,466 downwards.
AAACTCCTCGGCTGCGGAGTGACTGTGGGAGTTGCAATGGAGTTGCAGGACTTGGTCATCTTGGGCCAGGAGATGGAGCTTTGCAACGACGGTCTAGATGAACTTGACATCGTGGGTTTTTGGGGTGATGACATACACAGGACTGCTTGCTCGACCGTCCAGACCGCGACTTGGCGTCCAAGGTATGAATTGGCTTCCGTCATTGTTGTGAATTGGCTCTTCAGCCTGTTCGATATCCGCTGACAGACGTTCCAGACATTGAGCCAAGCAAAATTTGGCCGATTACTGCGCCAGTAGGACTTCTTGGCAGCTGAAGTTCTTTGGAGCATCGACACTCTCGACGATACTCTATTCGGCCAGGATTGTGCGGGATTACGGAAGAAAACAGGCCTCGCCTGATGTCTGGCTAGCTATGCCTGGACGCGGAAGGCTCGCAGAGCCGGGAAAGCACGTCCAACTCTGTCAAATGTGCCTCATCTTTCAAGCCATCGAATTCATCTGCTGCGTGAAAAGATTGGCAAAGTGTTGCGGGGACGAACTGACTTTGAGGCATCGCCAGCATGTCCTTGCGCAGCTAACCTTTTCCCGACTCAATGGGACCAACTTGACGAAAGTCTATTACCTGCGGTTCAACATGGGACTCTGCAAACCACCTCCAAAGCCCGATGTTCAAATTGGTGAGCAGGCTGTGTTACACCTGTCGATACGCGCTCCCGCCAGCTTCCGCGTCAAAGTCCATGGCCTCCTGCAACCCGACAATCCTAAACAGCTTCCGCGGCGTAAAGTCGGGTTTCGTCTCTACCTGTCCCGTCTCCTTGAGTCTCGTCAACGACTCCCTGATGGCCTCGTACGCCGGCGCGATGGCCGCGAACGGCACAATTATGATTCTATATTCAATATCCTTGGCCTGCGCCGCAGTCCAAGACGGCGTTGACGCGTGCTCGACCATGTTCAACAACACGGGCGTCGGCGCCAACACCCTACACGCCTCCCGAACCTGCTCCTCGCGATGACCTCGTCAAACCCGTGCGTCGCCAGGGCGTCCATTCTCGCAATGACGACAATGTCCGACCCGACGCGCCGCCTGGCGAGCGCGGCGGCCTTGATGCGCGCGGCAAAGGTTGCCGTGTCGACGACCTCCTTGCCGCCAAGACCTACGTCTTATAAACGCTGCGCACAGAGGTCATGACGCAAGGCGTGTGTAGCTCATACCCACCGGTTGTGAATTTCGTCCTTTGGGAATATCGGAGGCGGGCGTGATGGAACCTATTCCCGCATTGCCACTTTTCACACGCTCTTGAGGCTCACGAAAACCTGGTCAAAGCTAAAGGGTTAGTAGAACAGACGACGACCATGCCGTGATTCTGCCCACGCTTTCATTGGGTTCCGACCAAGTCGTTATTGGCTGAATTGAGGTTTGAGCCCATCTGGCCAAGAGGCTGGCTTTCTCCCCCCTTCATCCGATCACACCCTAGGTTTCCATCACCAAGCGAGCTTATCCTAAGCTTGCGGGCTGTCCCTTTTACTGCATCACGCCTGGGTACCATACTCGGTTATATAGACTTTGGCGCTGGAACACGAGCTTCCCCCCCCGGCCAATTGCTTATTGTCGCGAGCCGTACAAGTAAGGAGGGTTAAGTCAAGTATGAAGATCTGATGGATGACACCCGGGACGCCCGGGCTCCGCGGTTGGTCTCGTTATCCGCATGTCATGCTTGGTGAGAATCCCATGTGGCCTGCCTAAAGAGGGGTTCGAGTGAGTTTGGGTTGGGTATATACACCCCCGGATGAACGCTGTTTTTTTACAAGTTCCAGGAGATATCTGACTCCAAGATTCTGTGTTCAAAAACGTGTCTCTGGACACGGGCCTATTCATCACGCACACCAACAGTGAAGACTACCTCGTCTCATTGACTTCCGGCAAGAAAGCCCTCTTTTGGCACTTGACAGGTTCGACTACAATCACGTTTTCGCGATTATCGGGAGGTTCCTTTTCGCAGGCAAGAATGCCTCCGTCGAAACCGTCGGAAAGGGTCCGGCGCGCGACGCGCCACAAACGAGCGACACGCCTGACGATGCGGCCATGGCACAGCCCGAGTAGATGGCCGTGGAGAGGAAGTTGGTGGTGAAGCTCGACATGACGTTGCTGCCGGTGGTCTGGACGCTGTACATGTTCAACTACCTCGACAGAAACAACCTGACATAGACGACGAGCTGCCGATGGCGTAGAAGGGTAAAACTGATGGTTGGACAGACAAGCAAAGTTGAACCGGTTCGAGAAGGATTTGGGACTCGCGGGGAACCAATTGAACACTGCCGTGTCGATATTCAACGCTGGGTTTGTCGAACCTCTTTCTCTGGCGTAGATGGGGAGGCATTCGGTGCTGACGAGGGGAACAGGTACATGCTGGCCCAGCTCCCGTCGAATATGCTCATCAATCGCGTCCGGCCGAGCATCTATATCCCCTGCTGCGTGATCCTCTAGTCGTGCGTCTCTGCGTCCACGGCAGCGGCGAAGAGCTCTTCGAGCCTGGTTGCCATCAAAGTGTGCCTGGGCATAGTCGAAGCGCCCTTTTTCCCTGGCGTAAGCACCCTCCCTTCCTTTTCCACGGTTCTCTCTACCATCTCGACAACTCTTTTCCACAAGACGACCTAGTCTGACAGCACCACACAACAAACAGGTCATCTACATTATGTCGTGCTGGTACACCCAAAAAGAACTCGCCCTGCGCGCCGTGGTCCTCTACTCGGGCATGCTTATCGCCAGCGCGAGGGGCCTGGCCGGGTGGCAGCGGCTCTTCATCATCGAGGGCGCCGGGAGCTTCGCGTCGGCATTTGCGGCGCTGGCGTTTCTGCCGGAGTACGTCGGGTCCAAGACTGGGTTGTGCTCGTGGCTCATGTCGGAAGGGGAGCTGCGGGTGGCGGCGCAGCGGGAGGCGGCGGACAGGGTGAGTGTGCCCGAGGTGAGGAATACGGTGTGGCAAGGCTTGGGTCTCGCGGTGAGGGACGTGAGGATGTGGTTGTTTGTGAGTTGACCTCCCTCCCCTTCACGTGCTCTCCCCCCCTTGATCTGGTGGTGTGGACAGTTGGTTGTGAGGTGTTCGATGTGACTGACGCAGGCGGATAGGTCTGTCTGAACGCCTTCTTCCCAAGCTGGGCTACGTCGTCTCTGCAGCAACGGTGACCCGGCCCGCGCGGTAGGTCGCGAGCTTCCTGTACGTGCCGGGGGGCTTTGCGCCGATGGATTTGATTTCAGCTGGGCGGCGGGCACGCTCAACGAGACGCCCGCGAAGAGGGCCGCGGCGACGGCGATTGTGTGTTTGCTGGCGCAGTTTGGAAATATCTGGGGGCCGTGTTTTCTCAGACCGCAGGATTCGCCGAGGTATTTGCTGGCGTTTTGCTTGATGTTGATGTTTTCGAGTATGACATTTGGGATGGTGTTTTTGATGAGGTTCCTGTTGGGGAGGGCGAACAAGAGGTTGGTCAGCGAGGCAGAGGGGACGGGGAGGAGGGTGAGGCTGTACGTTTTGTGATATGTTTTTGATCTCAGACGTGTGGATGAACACTGTTGAAGAGTAGACTGGAAGTTGAGGAAGGTCCAACTATGTCATCTCCTACTGCGTCAAGTATGGAGAGACGCTGACGTTCACCTGTGATTTATAGAGGCAACACTCCATATCCATGGGATTGAGACAGGATCGGGGAAAAGAGGTCTTGAATATTTTCCAAACACATATTGGAAATTGAGAAGCCAGTTGCTGTGGTGTAGTCCATGTATGCTTCGAGACGACCACTAAAGTGCCCTCAAGTTTGAACGTTTTGCCACCGGTACCGAACAGTGCCTACTACGCACCTTCCTCGACCGAAAGGATGGTACATAATTAATTCAATCACCTATGATGTCATCACCCGAGACGGGCTAAATGGTCAAGATGGCAGAGTACCTCACGCTGGGACATGCAAACTTGAATATGTAGAACCAGTCTACCCTCTCGAGTTCGATTCCATCTTTTGTCCCTTTCAACATCTTTTTTTTTTGGTCGTCCTTTCGATATTGAACAATGCATGTCTTCTTCACTCATCTCCTTTCTTTGCCTCCTACACACACGTTGCAGAAACCCAACCACGCGGGACAGCTGTCATCGTCACATGCGGTCTAGCTCCTCGACCCCAACCGAGCGGCCCACGGGCTGAGAGCTTTAATCCACAGAATGTAACAGAACAAATCTGCGAACAAGTGGAGGAACCCCAGCCTTCTTGGAGGGAACGCGAGGGGGGCCTCGAGTCATGCGGGTGACTTGTCAGTCTGAGGCAGCCGTTTGCTGTCATCTTGAAAAAATTGGACGAATTGGCCGTCTCTAGTCCGCAGCTGTTGAAATCTTGAGCCTCTGGGTTCGAGGATCTTTAGTGATGGCAACCAGGAACTGGTGTGCAAGGCGTACTGTCTGCCGATACTCCGTAGTCAAGAGCCACAATCTGCATCGAGACTGCAGACCGCGGCTGTTTGACCGAGACCGTCGGACCAGCTCAGTGACATGGCACGCATGCAGGTCGTGTAGCAACAACTTCTTAACTGCCAGCTTGGCATGCAACCAAAGCGTCTTGGTAGGATGGCACGCATGTCACACACGTGATGAAATCGACTGGCAGAGAAACGAAGCAGAGGTGGTATTGGTAGGCAATTTGGCAACTCTATCATGGCGAAGACAATGGCAAGTGCGTGTAATGCGAAGGGTGAGGGTATTTCCCCGACCTTTCTTTGACTTTGTGACGGTCGCGCGCATGGAAGCTTGTTAGATGAGGAATCGACGATGGAAAGCGATGGAGCCGGGCATTCCGAAGGGGCCGGACAAGGAACATGGCGTCGAGTCGGTGAGGGAGTTCCGTAAGTGAGGTTGGCGAGGCGAGTTGGATGGGACATTGATATGCAGTTACGAAGGTTAGTGCAGGTATGGGGCGAGCACGCGAGTGGGATCTTCGGAGGGGTTGCGGCTTTTGGACAGCCATGGACAGCCAGGCCTCGCCGAGTTGCTGTTGTGTACTGTGTATGCCTGCCCATGTGGACGTGCATGAAATTTTACACTTACAAGATGTCTTCTGTAAGTGCAAGATCTTTCAATTTGGGAACGACATGTGTAGGATCTACCTCGCCAATGGGATAACAAGTTCACCATGACGGCCACTTGAGCAGCATGGCATGGCGGGGTGATTGCCTTAGGTAAGGCAGCGACTCCTGTCATGTTACGTGTACAATATCCCAGTAGTAAGTAACCCTGAGAGATAGCCGTCGATAAGGTAGCTTATGAAGTGGGCCCCCGACTCCGGCGGGCAGATATCGAGCTATTTTCCGTACACGTGTAATCAGCCCCCCCCCCCCCCCCCCCCCCCCCCCCCCCCCCCCNNTAAACCCCCCCCCCCCCCCCCCCCCCCCGATCTGGACGCTGCGTCAATTTGACCAGACCAAAATCCGGCATCGAGAAGCTTGACAGATGCAGAGTCGATCTTAGGGCTTGGGAATATGTCTTCCACACCGAATGCCGGCTCAATGCCTGGCTGTTGGGCCGGTGATGTAATTGTCGGTGACGGGCAACGGGACGCGACAGGGCTGATAAGAATCCAGGGTCGACGATTGCCTTAGGTAAGACGGCCAGTGGGCGAATCAGGTTGGCGCATCAGCCCGTGTCAAAGCCAAGCCCCGATAACACTTGACAAAGACTGTTGAACCTAACGACATCGGCGCGCCTTCGTCTGGGGCTGGGTACTGGGGCTGAGGTACTGCCGCCTGCGCTCTGCTGCGTAATGTATCTGGGTACATTTGTCGAGAGCCCGATTCCCCTGCAGCAAAGGCCCGTTTACCCCGTGGCTGGCGTATCACAACGCTGAGTGCCCCACCGTGTCCAGCAAATTTATCACAGGGTCCAATGATGAGCTTCTCAAAAAAAATCGTGAGCAGCTTTAGGTGCCTCCATGATAATTACCGGGTACCTCCCCATTCTATGCATTGCACGGAGTATTGGATGTATGAATATATTCATGTACTGGGTAGCCGGCCCCCGACTTGTCGGTGTCTCCATGCGGGTTGTCTGTGTGTGACTCCTCCGCAGTGCTGTGCTCGCGCTCTGGCTTTTTTTTTTTTTTTTTTACTAGCCGATATCTGCCTCCTCTCCGTCTCTTTTCCTTCTTCTTTTTTCCCTCTGTCAAAAAATCAGAAAATCTGCAACAACATCCCCGTCACAGAATATCTCCGGCCTTCATCCCCGTCACAGAATATCTCCGGCCTTCATCCCTCCAACGACTCGTTTCGAGAGAAACTAGAACCCTTCTTCTGATTCTCCTCCTTTGCAATCTGCCCTTATGCACGGGCGCCCATCAGTCTTCACCTCTCAGGTATGTGCTTCATCTCTCCTGCGAATCTCATCCTGCTTGCGTGCCCTTATCGTATGGATCCCCGTGCTTGAGGTCACGGTCATCAGCTCGCTGGTGATACTCGACCCCGCCGGTCAAAACCCTGTCTCGTGCATGCGTGCTCGTGCCCAAACCCGCAATCTAGGCCACCGGGCGTTGCTTCCACTCGAATTCCTTCTTCAATTACCCATCAATGCTGCCAAATTTCGCTTGCTGACTCGTTATCAATAGGACTATCTTTCAGGTTCGCCATATGCCCTCCCGCTTGCCTCACCGCTTCTCTCCCGCCTCAAAACTAACCATGGACCAACAGACCACTTGTGGAAGGCTACTCGCCCCTAAGGGTCTTTTGAAATAATCGCCATCCAAATTCTCTCACCAACCTCCCACCTAATCGACGATCACCATGTTCTCCCGATTGACTACCCAGTTCTCCAAGCCCGCGGCCAGGGGTGCCGCCGGGTTGAGCTCCGGACTCCGAGTTCAGACCCGATTCCTCTCCAAGCAGGCCACCGGCAGCAAGGGCCGCAAGATGCCCTCCAACCAGGCTCGCGCCACTGCTCCCGTCGCAAACCTCGACGCTACCCTCACCATCCGAGTGCGCCTCCTCCCGAGCCTGACAGCTCTCGTCCAAACACGGCGCATAGCTGACAAGACACACAGGATGGTCCCGTCTTCTCGGGCCGAGCTTTCGGCGCAAACTCTAACATCTCCGGCGAGGCCGTCTTCACCACCTCTCTCGTGGGCTACCCCGAGTCCATGACCGACCCCTCTTACCGCGGCCAGATTTTGGTCTTCACCCAGCCCCTCATTGGCAACTACGGTGTGCCCTCCAACCAGCTCGACGAGTGGAAGCTGCTCAAGTACTTTGAGTCTCCCCACATCCAGTGTGCCGGTGTCGTCGTCGCCGACGTTGCCGAGCAGTACAGCCACTGGACCGCCGTTGAGAGCTTGAGCAACTGGTGCGCCCGTGAGGGTGTGCCTGCCATCTCGGGCGTCGACACCCGTGAGATCGTCACCTACCTCCGAGAGCAGGGCTCGTCCCTCGCTAGGATCACCATTGGTGACGAGTACGATGCCGACGAGGACGAGAGCTTCATCGACCCCGGCCAGATCAACCTGGTCAAGCGCGTCAGCACCAAGGCTCCCTTCGTTGTCGAGTCTCCCGGTGCCCGCCTCCACGTCGCCCTGATCGACTGCGGTGTCAAGGAGAACATCCTCCGCAGCTTGGTCAGCCGCGGCGCCTCCGTCACCGTCTTCCCCTACAACTACCCCATCCACAAGGTTGCCTCCAACTTTGATGGTGTCTTCATCTCCAACGGCCCCGGTGACCCGACTCACTGCCAGGAGACCATCTACAACCTCGGCCGCCTGATGGACACGTCCCCCGTCCCCATCATGGGAATCTGCCTCGGCCACCAGCTCCTCGCTCTTGCCGTCGGCGCCAGCACCATCAAGCTCAAGTACGGCAACCGCGCCCACAACATCCCTGCCCTCGACACCACCACTGGCCAGTGCCACATCACCAGCCAAAACCACGGTTACGCCGTTGATGCCTCCACCCTGCCCAGCGAGTTCAAGGAGTACTTCGTCAACCTCAACGACGGCAGCAACGAGGGCATGATGCACAAGACCCGCCCCATCTTCTCTACCCAGTTCCACCCCGAGGCCAAGGGAGGCCCGATGGACAGCTCCTACCTCTTTGACAAGTACATCGAGAACGTCCAGTTCTTCAAGGACAGCCAGAAGATCTACAAGGACAACAGCCCCACCCAGCTCATGCTCGACATCCTTAGCAGGGAGCGTGTCGGCGTCGAGCCCACCAGCTTGGCCGCGGCTGCCTAAGTTGTGTCTAGCTCTCCCTTGTGGTATGTTCTTGACTCGGACAGGGTTTGCGCGTTTGCGGCAGGTGTTTATGGGATCATTGGTATTGGGTATTTGGGAAGTTATTGTGTTTTTTTTACAGTTATCACAAAAGCTCGGAAGCAGCTGCTTTTCTTTAAGAATTGACGTGACATATCTTTTGAAAGGACATGATCTCACTGTTGCCTCGATGTGATGTTTTCGAAGTACGAAGATGAAGTATTACTTGGCTATAGTTGGGAAGAAGCCGCGGGACAGCACAAGTAGCAGCAAGCACCTCGCCTTCCGATGTCACCGTTGCCAAACGGATCGCTGCACGGACTGAGTCAGATGCATATTCCCTGGCAGAACATGAGTCCGTTCTTCCTCACGATCCCAGACAGAGCTTCCCGAGCCGCAAGAGCAGCTTCCAATCACCAATTGTAGTTTCCCAGTTACCAAGAGTACCTTCCCAACCCCCTAGCGCAGCTTCCCAATACGCATGCGCAGGAGCAGCTGCACCAGGCTGAAGATGTTGACTGTTAATTGCTGGCATTCGAAACTCACCAGCTGACCAACAACCAAACAGCAACAGACAGTACGTCGATCTCCTTTCCATTTACAATCAGCACACTGTCCTATCAACCACTTCCCACCCCGGAGGACAGCTTCTATTCCCCATGACGATCAGCATCGCAATCCCAGCTACATCGATATTCAAGAGACGGCAAGCATCCAAAATTCATCAGCTACCTATCGACTGAATAATAATATGGCACCCAGTGGACCCTCTTCCGAGAGTGACCAGACAACGAAGAGAATAATCATCGGCATCGGGGGCAAGGTATGTAGCGGCAAATCGACTCGCGCATGCGCCATTCTGCAGGCTTTTGAAGAAGTCTGTCATGAGGATTGTAAGCCTATTGGGATATCAGTCGACGAATTCATTCGCTACACGCCCGAACCTGGGAGGTCCTGGACAGAAGATGAATACCCTACCAGCCTTTCCGCAGTGGATTGGGTCGAATTGAACAATGAGATTACCCGCGCCTTAAACGGTAAAGCGGTCAAGCTTTACACCCCAACAGTGATTCAGGTAGGCATTAGGGACAGCGTCAGAGCGAACGAGGTACGGATACACAATGAGGCAGTGCCGACATGTCTCGTGACCAAGATTGTGTCTGCCTGTGTCGACGAGATGTCGACGTGTTGTGGTCGTTCTTGTGCAGTCTTCACATGTAAGGGGTGGCCTGCTGGACTATCTTTGACAGCCTCATCTGTCGCTTGTCGTGGTGCCTTTCTTGGTCTTCACGATGCTACCGTGCAGGTGGGAAGTCATCTGTGCTGGGATCCCGGTACTGCCATCCCTCAACTAGAAAGTTTGAACCCATCATGTCTGAAGTCTCTTTGGCAGCACAAGGTCGCTCGAGGCTCGGATTCGCGATGCCACACGCTGGCAACACGGCGCGTTGCTGTGACTGTCGATCTTAGCACGGCGATCAAGCTAACGGGGACCCCAGACCAAAAACACCAGACACGTGATCTTGTCAGTGGACATTTTGGATCCAACTCGAGTTGAGTCGATAAAGCTAGGCAAAGTTAGGAGGTTGTCCGAACACGTTCCTCGAGCTTCAGCAACCTCGCGCTTGGCAGGCCGACACGTCCGACGCGCCGTCGCCATCGTCCCAACAAACTTATGCGCCACTCGACCAAGGTTTTGCTTTTTCCCGGAGCACTACTGTGTACATTGCGAGCTACCAGCTTGCCAGATTCGGTCCCATTCCCGGGCTGTCGCTCGGGCTCGTTTGGGCAACGGGTTTGGGGGGTTTCTCTCTTCTTCTTTTTCTCCCCCCGAGTCAGGGAGGGCCAAGTTCAAGACAAAACCGCTAGTCTGAGATGCTGTCCAGGTTGTCCCTGGGTTTCCAAGAGCAACTCGAGCAGGCGAGCAGGTGGTGGCGTCTAGCACCCTTCAAAGATGTGGTCGTATGAGACGACGTGATGTGATGGACACTTGCCGATCGCAAAGTCGGCAAAGTTTTCCATCATTCAAGAGTCCTGAGGGCTGAGAGGGCAGAATTGCGGTCGATGGCAACGCAACAGAAGCGCAGACGCAGAAGGGAGTTCCATTCCGTCTGCCCCGCCCCATCGGCCCGGTCGTGTCTGCCGGGATGAGGCTGGTTCCGGAAGACTGGGAGCCACTCCAACTCGCGTCGTGTTTCGAGCCATCGTTGCCTCAAACCTAGCCCACGAATCACTCCATGCCGCCGGGGTCAGCTCGATGGGAGGAAGTCCAACTCGTACGTTGCCATGCGCCGCCGTCCGTCTTTACTATTTATTAGTGTACTCGGCAAGCCTAGCTCTGAACCTATGGACGGCTCGTCCCAGCGACAGTTCCATGCGACGACGCTTGCGCAACGCTTGCGCAACGCCTCTTCGGCAGTGCTATGGTAGCTAATTAGCATGCGTATGACAGCCAACTAGTCATCCGGTTCTCGCGTGTAAGATTGGGCCATGGCGGTGGCGTCTAACGTTTTCATCTGGGCGTCGGCAGGCCACCGAGGCTTCGATGACTTGTGTGTTCGGCACATATCGCGTCTGAAGAAGCCACGGGAAGGGCGCTAGAATGCGTCAATGGCAGCTCGCTGGTCTCGCAATGGCATGTTTTGCTTGGCTCCATCGCCGGAACTACACGCTCCTGGTGCACTTTCATCTTGGGTGCGCGCGGAGATTGTCGTTCCTCTTCCGCCTGTTCTCGGCTCGTTTCAACATCCACAGCCCGCCTCCAGCTACATCATGGTCAAACTCTTTAGAAGCCGGGTGTCGGAAATGGGAAAAGAAAGGAAAGAACCCCCCCGCAGGTGTCTCCTTTGGGGTCCCCGGCCGAGACATTATTAGACCATCGACTGCACGGCGTAGGAGGAAGAGGAGGTGAGGGGCCCTTGGGAAGAAAGGGAGGGTTCGTAATTTGGCCCAAACGCCCCTTGTCCTCTTTCCGGAATCATGGGAAAGGTCCCATCCCATCATTCACTGCCCATTACCGGCCGCAGCCCCCAATGTTACGTGGTGACAGCAACTCTGATGCGGCTGTTGCGAGCAACAAGGTGTCATGGTGTGGACCAGGGATCATCTACAAGCCTCCCAAACTTCCACCTGTCTGGGTGGTGTTGTTCTTCTCCTCATGTTGGGTTCCGGGCGAGATCGATCCATGCGTAGATCGCAAGGATGAAGGGATCTTAAAGCTGCATAATATACATGAGCCCTGTCCTTTTGATTTTCCCGTTGCCCTCCTCCCCCACGGCTGTTACCTTCTTCCTTCTTTTCTTTCCTCCGTCACCTTGTTCCCTGTTTACCTGCGGCGGGAAAACTATCAAGAGGTCGTATCTATGTGTGGCCGGTCGTGGCCAGCATCCACCAAACGGGTGATATGGCTGTCCAGCTGCCTCCCGAAGAACTGGGCACGGCGGTAGCCATTCTCGTCTACTCGTTCTTCTGCCTGGCGTGCAGTTGTACGATGGGATGGCTGACCTATGTCCACCGAGAAGCCATCAGCTGTGAGTAGACTGTAGACAGAGCTGGTTGGCGAGCATTGGTGGCGAAGTTGGACTGACGTGTCGGAAACGAGCAGACGTGGCCCTCGTGTCGTACTTTACTGGACTCTCGACGGCCGGGTCGATAGCCCAGTAGCTCCATACGCTGGTGCGGTGGAGGGACATCAAGCTCGAGCAATTTCATCACTCTGCTGCCCACGTCGGCAACCCCGAGCTGGCCATAGCTGGGCAGTCTACCGGTCTTGACCTCGTTTTATTCTACATTCGTGAGCATCGTCGACGTAGCCTCGGGGGTGGATGCTGACGATTTGCAGAGTTCTATTGCTACAATGTCGAGGCAGCGTTGACGTTCTGCTGGCGAGTATCCCGTTTCGACATGTACAAGATGCCGGCGCTGACAAACTATGAAGGTCGATTGCTCTCACGCAGTCCATCTTCCAGCTCGAAGCGGTCAAGTCCCGTCGTCGACGAGTCAACTACATCGCCAAGGGCGTCGCCGTTCTCTTACCCGCCCTGCTCATGGGCATCCTCCGGCTCGAAGCCGTCCAGCAGCGAGCCGTCACGTTCCTCATTGTCGCAGATTCAATCAGTAACCATCCCCATCCAACCTCGACACATCCTTTTCCGGACCGTAGGGACCAACTAACAGCGTGTACAAGTGGGCTTTTGCCTCAGCGGCAGCGGCGCCCTGCTCATCGTCATCCTCGTGAAGTACATGCACACGCGGAAGAACCTCCTCTCGTGGAACGTCCGCTACGGCCAGCGCTCCGACAGCACCAAGGACAGCGACACCACGCTCGTCATCGACACCAACGCGGGCCGTCGCACCAGGAGCATATACGACAGGTGGCTCGTTGTGCGATTCAGCATCGCCTTTGTCTCGTTAGCGTAAGCAACTTTCCCCTTCCCTTCCTTTTCGCAAAACTTTTCTTTGGGCTGTTCTGCTGCAACAAGGGACATTTTGTTTTTCCGGCCTGACACCCCGACACAGCATATTCCAGGTCGTCACCATCATGTTTCAGGTCTCGTCCGCGCGGCAGAACACGCGCGACTCGTTAAACGACACGCCGGACCTCAGCACGTCGCGGCTACACACCGACCTCGTCCTCTTCCTCCCGGGCGTCTCCGCGAGCCTGCTGACGTTTGTCGTGTTCGGGACGACCAAGACGTTTCGCGATTGCCTCGTCGAGAAGCTGATTCCCGGGAGGTTTCGAAGTGTACGCCGCCGGGGGGTTAAACATGCGTCGTCGCCGCGGAGAAGCGGGATGGTGCAGACGAAGAGGAGCGTGGCCGCGCCGCTGCCGCCGAGGTTGTCGCTGGATACCTATGTCGAGAATGACTTGGGGCTGTACACGCCGACGGACGAGGGGTCGGGAATTCAACTGAGGGAGCTGAATGCGGACGGGTCGAGCAAGGCCGAGGACGATGACCAGTCGCCGCTCGTGCCGGAGGTGGGGAAGCCTGAACGGGTGTATTTGTATTCCAAGAGTGAGTCATGAGTTATGAGTCTAATGATACCACGCGAGCTGAGGCTCGACTTTTTTCTATCAAGAAAAAAAGAAGGGATTGTTGCAACAATGTTGAAAGTATGCAGGCAAGTTGATTGTGAGATTGGGAAATGTCATCATTCGTAGCGCATGTTTTCACGACACCTCTCACGTTGAAGCTTACATTCTGGCTGTACGTTGCAAGGACGTTGATGCTCTCTATGGGACAATTTGGCTGCGGTGCGACTTCCCTTGACTCAGCGGTATACTCTACTCAAACAATGCCATGATGGAGAAGCAACAGTCTCACGGTCTACTCACATGGAAAGCCATGTAGACACACGTGTCATGTGGTCGAAGAGAGTTTGCGGCAGTTAGATGGACAGGCTGATCTGGACATTATCCTTATACAACCTTTTTCAGCAGACCTTTTCCACGCCTGTTCAATTGAGCTTGAGGTTATTCCGAGTCAGGGAGAAGAAAAACCTTGGGTTCAAAATGTCACGTCCCGCGGAAATATTATAATTACGACATGGTCTCGGAAGCTACGAGAGAGTCAAAATGATGTGATGGAGTAGCGGCCAAAAGACCAGTCGGGTGGATTGAGTCGGGAGCCAATTGAGGCGTGAGTTGCCGTCTCTTGCCCGGCGGAATCGCTCGCTAATAGAACAGACGACGTTGACGCTGTGCAGTAAGTCTTCCCGCCCCAGCGGCGATTACACGGGTGAGCCGCTCTGGGCTGTGGCTGTGGCTGAGACGGACCCGGAGTCGGAGTGGAGTTCCGCACATGTCCGTGCACTGCGGAATGAGACGTTGGTCCAAGAATGGGACCCGGGAGCTCGGACCATTTTTCTGCCAGTGCACGTACCCAAGGTACCGCAAGATCGACAAAGTGAAGGAACCTTGCCCGGCGGATTCTTCTCCAAATCAATTAATTTTGGCGCGTCCGGACGCGTCGCCAAATCTCTCTTCCCACGGATCGCATTGTCACCATTTCGAATCGAACCGAGTCTTCCTTTTCAATACTTCCCGCGTACGTTCTAGAACCAGGAAAAGTGACAACGATATTTAACGAGTCTGTCCGTGTCCGTCCTTCGCCATGTCCGTCGCGGCTCACTACAACGACGGCAACCGCGCCTTTCTCCAAGCCTTCCTCGCCCGCGGCGCACTCACCTTTGGCGATGCGCAACGCATACTAGCCGAAATCTTTACCCTGGAAGCCGAAGACGGCGAACCCGTCCGACCCCAAGATGTCACCGGCGAGGACTTTGAGTCCTACCTGGCAGCCGCAGCCGAGGTCGTCTCCTTCTTCGACTACGAAATCCGCTCCCATCTACACCAGGCCACGAAGCAGCGCATACACGCCTTGGTGAACACCGCATCCGACCCCATGACGCAGCTCGCGACGACGTACAATGCCGAGCAGATTGCGTTCACCAAGCGACTGCTCGACGCCATGTTCGAGCTGTACAACTCACCGCGTATGGAAATCATGGCAATCACCGAGATGCAGGCCATCAAGCTCGCGCGACCCCCGCGACCAAACAACGCCGACGCGAACGGAGGGGAACCGGCTCAGAAGCAGTCGGCGGCGGACAGGGGGCTCAAACACAGCGAGGTGGAGGACATGATGGTGAACCTCGTGAACCAGGGGTGGCTGGAGAAGTCCAAGGACGCCTTCTTCAGCCTGGCGCCGCGGGCTCTGATGGAACTCAGGGCGTGGCTCGTCGAGAGCTACAACGACCCGGACGCGGCGAGGGAGACGTGGCAGCCCCTCAAGTTCTGCGAGGCGTGCAAGGAGCTCGTCACCATCGGCCAGCGGTGCGGCGAGAGGGACTGCAACGCGCGTCTGCACAACACGTGCGAGGACGCGTACTGGCGGACGCAGAGGAGCCACAAGTGTCCGCGGTGTTCGCGGGACTGGGACGGCGAGCACTTTGTGGGGGAGAAGGCTGTCACGAGCACCGAGGCGTACCAGAGGGGGCGGAGGAGGAGCGGGCCCTCGGCGTCGAGGAGGAACGGCGCGGACGCGGGTCGGAGCGTGCAGCGGGACGATGAGGAGGGGGACGAGGTGAACGGGGAGGGCGAGAGCGAGGACGAAGCATAGGTAGGCAGATCCAGCATGGCCGAGCCGAATTCCACGAAAGATACCCCGCGTTGGCAGCCGAGAATTGTCCCCAACTCGCAGCTAGTCCTCAGCTGTCTTGAGCCATTGTAGCGGCTGAAAAGGGCATCGGATGAGCCGCGTTACTCGTCTGGTTCACGGATACCTCCGTCAATCAAAGCGGTCCCACGCAAAGACCAAGCAAAGAGGCGACACCGACCCGTACTCGGCTGTGGAGGGGGGGGCCAGGGGGCCTCCCATACAACGCATGTGTACTACCGTCGTTAACGTGTGGCGGTGCAGGACCCTTAGTGGGGTTCAGCAGTCTCGGCCCCAACAGCCGGAGCTCGCTTAGGCGCGGTTGGTTTGACGTCGCGCCGGAGGGCTCCAATGAAAGGGCATGAATGATCATCGGATGGCATTACAGTGACATCACGTGTGGCTGTGCGAGCTACCCCAACCCTCCAGACGTCAAACCAAGGCATCCGGTGGCTAATTAATTACCTACCATTTGAGCTCGAATGGGACGTGTCACAGCACTGACGAGGAAGAGGACGTGGACCGCATGTGATTTAGAAGCGCTTGGCCGTTGAATAAAACTCGCCCCTGCCGACCGCACTTGTTCAACCTTCACCGACGAGCGCACATCATCACGACCTTTGATTGTGCTATTCACTATACTCCATACTCCCTCCAGCCAGCAACTCGTCGACAATCTCGCGAGTGAGAATTACGCAGACACACCGCCAAGATGCTGGAATACTTCGGGTACAAGCAGTACAAAAAGTACAAGACGGATAAGGACGCAAAGGAAGCCGTCGCCGTCCTGCGGGAGCAGAGCGAGTCATCGTCCACCTCCCACCCGGCATCGCGCCCCCCGCCTTCCCGCCGCCAGACCAGCTCGCGCTCCCTCTCACCAGCAGGAAGCGCAGCAACAGAACGCACTCGCGCAGGCGGCCCCGCTCCCGTCCTCGACCGCAAGGACGAGGACTTTTTCAGACGCATCCTCTCCGATGCCGACGCCGACGCCGAGGACTCGGACGACGAGCACCTCCGCCCGCCGCTGCCACCGCGCAGCAAAACCCCAGAGTACACCTGGGAATCCGACGACTCGCGCCTCACCGCCGGAAGCAACTTCGCCACAGCAGTAGCAGCATCACCAGGAACTGCGCCACGGAAATCAGCCACCGTCGCAACCCCTCCTCCCGCTGCCACCGAGACCAAAAAGCCAGGCAAAATCGCCCTCCTCTTCGCCAAAGCCCGCGGGGACGACAAGGACAAGCAGCTCCTCGCGCCCCCGAAACCCGCCGCCGCCGCTCCCGTTCCGGCGGACGAAGCAGCCCGCGAAAAGGACGAGCTCTCCCGCGTGCTCGACGACCTCAACCTCTCGGCGCGCAACAACAAGGCCATCCCGCTCTCGGCAGAGTCCTCCGAGCTCGTGCGGCAGTTCACCCTCGCGCTGAAGGACCTCGTCAACGGCGTGCCCACCGCCGTCGACGACATCAAGAACCTCGTCGAGGACCGCGACGGCACCATCAAGAAGTCGTTTGACAAGCTGCCCGGCGGCATGAAGAAGCTCGTCACCAACCTGCCCGACAAGTTCACCGCCTCCCTCGGCCCCGAGGTCCTCGCCGCCGCGGCCAAGAGCCAGGGCATGCACGCGGCGGAGTTCTCGGCCGACGCGGGGGTCAAGGGCGCCGCCAAGAAGATGTTCACGCCCAGCAGCGTCGCGGACCTGGTCACGAAACCGGGCGCCGTCGTGGGCATGCTCAAGGCGATTGTGAATGCCCTGAAGCTGCGCTGGCCGGCGTTTATCGGGACGAATGCCATCATCTCCGTCGCCCTGTTCCGTAAGTCACATCCCACCCCTTCTTTTTTTTTTGTCCCTTCAAAGCATCGGTACTAACACCACTGCAGTTTTGCTCTTCGTCCTGTGGTACTGCCACAAGCGCGGCCGCGAAGAGCGCATCAAGCGCGAAAACGCACCCGAAATCGTCGACGGCGCCGGCCGCATCGAGGAACTCCCAGACGACCCCGCCCTCCCCGGTCCTTCCCGCTCGCGCACCGAGCCGGCGGCCCTGCGACCCAGGAGCCAGAGGAGCGAGCGCAGCAGCGGCGGAAGGAGAGATGATGCCTCGGGCAAGTCGACGCCCTCGAGACGCTCGTCTCCGCCGCATGATTCTCCCCGCCGGAGGGCGACGAGGAAGTAGTGGGCTGGTTTTACAACGTCACGACACTCGATCCTGTTTTTTTTTTCTTGAATGATTCTCTTCTTGTGGTATTTTTAAGGGTTTGCTGGGTGATGGAGTGGTTTGATACCTGTTACGAAATGATTAGAAACGAAACGCCGTACGAAAGACGTACGAAAACGCTACGCAAGGGACAGAAAACATCACATAGGCTAATGACGGGAATGATTTCCATATAACGCTTTTATTCGTCCACTTTGTCTGCTATTGACTCTCTGCTCCGTGTGAAACGTAAAGCAAGATATGTAGAAAGGGGACCTCCGTCCCGTGCCGAATATAACACATCCACATCCGCAACCTCAACCACGTGTCTGAATGCTGAATGCCAAAAAGAAGCCGGGGGTATCATCAAGCAAGCCTGCCGCGTTTCGACGCCTAGTCATCCTGCACCAACTCCTTGATCTCCTCCCGGGCCCCCGTCGCCACGCCCGTCTGGCCCGCCCGCTCGCCCTGTCCGAAGCGGTCAATCACCTTGCACCCGTCCTGCATCCAAAAGTCCACCTCGTCGATGATGTCGTAGACAATGTCCTCGACAATCTGCTCCGTGTACCGCTCCGACACGGGGCGCACCTGGTCGAGACCGGGGTAGGAGAACTTGCCCGCTTCCGGCTCCGGCTCCGGTTCCGTCTGCCCGTCGTCAAGCATTTCGACGTCGGCGTCCTTGTCCTTGTCCGTGGTGGCGGCCGGGGGAAACCAAAAGTCCGGGCCAAAGTTGACCTCGGCCGCGCCGCCCCGGAATACGCTCACCGCGGGGTAGTATCCCAGCATGCCGTTGTCGAGGCCCTCGCGCCCGCCGATCTGGGTCTGCGGTTTCGATGCGGGGGGCAGAAAGGCGAGCAGGTCCGTAAAGGCGGTGCCCATGTCGACGCCGTTTTTGTACGCTTTGATGTAGGAGCCGGGGAGGGTGCGGAGCGCGGGGACGGTGTGGTTGGGGTGAGGCGCCTCGACCGAGTTCGAAGGCCCGGACGAGACGGGGGAAGGGTTCATGAGGTCCTCCAGTTCCTTGGTGGTGTGGTAGTCAATCTTCTCAAAGTATATGTGCGACTTGAACCGGATGGGGATGCGGTCGCGGACGATGTTGGGGGCTTCAAACTTGGCGCTGTCGTCGTCGAGACCGGCGTCGACTGCGGGGTTGTACTGGCCGGCGAGCACCTTCCTCTGCAGGCGTTCCGATGGGAGCTGGATCTCCAGGCCGATGACGTCCCCCTCCCGGATGCCCTGGCCCTCCGGGAAGAAGGCCTTCGGGCGCGACATGTACACCTTTTCACCGCCAACGTCTCGCAGGCCGTAACTGTAGGCGTCGAATCCCACGGGGGCGTCGTTTGATGCCTCGCGCCGGGCGAAACCCATGCGCACATGGCCGTGCGACCCGGACTGGGTGTCTCCTTCCTTGCCGCAGACGCCTCGTGTGATTTTGACTTCCCAGTAGAACCTCCCCTGGCGAATGGCCACGTTGGCGCGCGACATGCGGAAACCCTTCTGCGTCGTGATGTGGCGCCCGGTCTGGTCGAAGAACAGGTGCGTAGCGCTGTCCTCGAACGCGAGATGAGGTCCGTACGGCTCGGCTTCGGTGCCACGGTAGTACAGCGACGAGGGAAACTCCGGATCTGCTATGCAGTGGGTGTAGTGGTAGCTCTTCTTGTTGTGAACGCTATCATCAGGCGTCGTCAGTCAACATTCAGACCGGCGCGGCGCATCGTCAACGGTGCTGGGAAGGAACCCACTGCTCTGATGTTTCGTAGAACTGGACCTTCCTCCCGTCCAAGGCAGGGGCGTCGTGGTGGTGAAGGAAGACAGGGCCGCGAGCGGGCTCAAAATCGGAAGGTTTCGGCGGCGCGAGTTTGTATCGCATCGGGCTGTAGTCGCTTTGCTTGGGTTCCCTATGCCTAGGATCGGGCGTGCCCCTGCTGCTGTCTGCGCTGAACGCCCCCTTGGACTCGCGCTTCTTCAGCGACTCCTTCTTCGGACGCTTCTGAGGCATCTCGTCGGCGCCCGGCGGTTTTGGTGTAGATCTGACTTCTGGGTTGAGGGGGGAAGGGACCGAGGGCGCAAAGTCTTCCTCCAGAGCAGGTCTCTTCATGGGAGGGCCGGACGGTGCAGGCAGGGAGCCGCTGGGAGTTGCCTCCCGCGGAGGCGGAGGAGTGCCCGATTCGGAAGCCATTGCGGCTTTGTCTGGGACGGGCGGCTGTACAGTATTCTAGTTGAAGCTTGCAGATGCCAGATTCTAGTTGGAGTCGCTGCGCGGTGGGTAAATGATGTGATGTGGCATGTGGAATCGTGAGACACTGTCGTGAAGCGCGTTCAAAGATGGAATTTTTGTTAGGTGGAAGAAAGGTACCTGAGCTTCAACGCACCCCACGTCAAGCTCCTGCAAGCTGCCTGTCGTCACAGGGGCAGTAGTGGGCAAACAGGGGTTCAGGGAGTTAGTTGGTGGGCTTACTATGTACATACCTTAGGTACTGCGTAGCACAACTGTGGCAGGTACACTGGCACTGCCAGCACAGTACCTCAAGCCACAGCACAGCACAGCCTGGGCTGTCATTGGAAGTCACAGCTTGAGGTGACAAGCGGGTGACAAAAAAAATGATACACCGAAACATTTCATACGGTGCAACTTCAGTATATTTATTATAGAATAATTAGAGAAAGATCCTGTAGATAGAGATTTAAGTTCTTTAGTACTTCAAGTATAAAGAATATATCTTTCTATTGAAATCAGGCCTGATTGTAGTAGGTAGGTATAGTAGAGATCTGGCGACAAGTCTTACTGTACATCATTTTTTTGTCACCCGCTTGGGTGAGCAACGAACCTCTCCCTAAGGTACCTGCACTGAGCTATCTAGGTAATCATCGTCAGCTGGCTCGTGACACGCTCGAGACTGCTGACATCTCCTATATTGAAGAACAGCTATTTAAAACCGAACTGAGATGTGTCTTCGCTCTATCCGCTCTATGGGACACCTCGTCCATCTACTCAGGTATGCCGTCAAACGCCGGTCCCATGTTTTATCCTTACAGTGGTGTACTGAGACAATGTTTTGTACATGTTTTCCCCCCTCACATCCATCCAACATCCTCTCTGTCGAACGCCCAGCCCTCCGGCCCCTCCGGCCAAACCTCGTGGCTCTTCAAACGCTGTGCTCCTGCTCCCCGGCAGAGTCCCAAATCTGCAGCTGCTTGAGAATGCGTTGGTATAGAAACAGCATGGTGCCGCTCTGGATGAAAGTCCACACGCCACGGGGCCCGACACCCCTGAACCACCCGCTGACTCCTTCCGTCTGGTAAATGACCTTGAGGCCCTTCATCACGGACGACGTCTGGAGGTTCACGGCGCCGGGCCGGGGCGTATGTGTCGACGGCGACGACGTCGAAATGTTGCGCGTCTGGGCTTTCGACGTCGACACGTGTGCGGCGCCCTTGGTCGCGTGCTTGGTTTCCGCTGCCAGCAGATCGGGGTGCACTTGCGTCTGCAGTCGAGTCTTGACGACGTCGAGAGGACACGTGATGATGCCGGCCAGACTTCCGGCGAGACCGCCCGTCAGCAGCTCCAGGGGCACGCCAATGTCTCTGCTCTGCTTGTAGATGCGGGCCCAGGCGTGGAACTGCTCCCAGAACATGAACTGGAGGGCCGAGAAGGGGAGGTCACGGTACAGCGTGGCCTTGTAACCGTAAAACAGCGCGGCCGGGCCCTCGTGGCGGACGATGGTTCTCGCCGCGTCGATGGTGCCCCTGTAGTTGTATCCCGACTTGAAGTAGGGGTTGTTATACCGCCCCTGAAGCTGCATTCGGGTCTTGAGAACCTCGGAGGGCACGTAGACTATAGAGCCGGCGAAATCACCCAGCAAACCTGGCCATGGTCAGTTAGCCTCTGTTCTTGACGTCCGAGAAAGTAACGGAACCCACCGGCCGTGAGATATGCCAGATGATGCTGCATGCCCGCGTCGAGAAGCAGCCTTTTGCTGTATTCGTACGTGCCGAAAAACATCATGGTTCCCGGGAACGAGCCGCCCAATGCCGGTATCCACCCCCCGTACAGACCTCTCCTGATACCTTCCTGCCTCCATATCGTGTAATACGACGATCCCAGAGAGGTGTATTTCGGCGGGATGTGCGGGTCGCCCTGCTGGCGCGTCTTGACCGTGTCCAGGGAGTGCATCAGCATGTCTCCCGTCGAGCCTCCGAGGCCTCCGGCGATCATGGCGTGGACGTAAGGCGGGCGGCCCTCATCTTCGAGAGCGCCATCTTGCTGCGGACTCATGTCCTGGCCAAGCGACTGTGCGTGTCCGCTGATTCTGATTTCCGGCAAGAGTCGTCCCGTCCTTCCCTCATGACTATCCTCACCAAACGAGGCGGCCGCCGCCGAGCTGCTGGGTACCGGAATATCGTCCCCCTTGGTCGTTCGCGAGTTGACGTCGGTGGTCGGCGCAAAGGTGCTGACGACACGGTCAGCGACAGACATTTGCGGGCGGACGGACAGTCTGTGTCTGTCGCAGGCGCGCAGGCAACCGAGTCCGCGAAGTTCCGCTCGTGGTTCTCGGAGAAGGAGATTCGGGCCCCCCTGTCTTCTTTGGTGACGTCGCGTCCTTTTTTTTTTTTGGTCTTGTTGTCTTGTGTCTCGAGGTGATTGGACACGGTCGGCAATCGACTCACTCAACGTCGAGTCTCCGGTTGCTGCAAGAAAAGTAAGAGTCGTTTGGAATAGAGAGCTCCCCGGTGGTAGCTGGTAGTCGCGCAGATTCCGATTGCGAAACTCAAGACGATGAAGACTTGGCGGCGGCGAGGTCCCAATTGCCATGATATCGAAATTTATTACAGGGTTCCTGGACTTTTGGATTTTTTGTTGGATGGGCACGGGCCACCTGCCATATCTGTGGTCCACCGCGTCCCGCTGCGTCACTGCAAGCTCACACCCCCTACGACACACTGGACGACCGCTGGAGGCAGACGCTGAACAGCCATGGTGAAGCTGACCGGAGCCCTACCGAGAGCCGCTCAGGTACCTCGCCGAGAGCTCCGGGCTATGCGCCGGGTGGCTTCCCGGACATAGGTAAGCAAGTCGCCCGAAACTACTCCGTACCTAGGTACCTTAGGTAAGTAACTACCTAGAAACAGTTTGTGGAATTCATGACGCTTGCTTTTACAGTTGGGTTGTCTATCATACACAGTAGGTACTCCGTAAGGTACAGTGGCTTACGTCCCCGTGGCCCTAGGCCGACTCTGTCGCCTGCTCCCGTGAAGCCATCGCAGCACCAAAGCTCTTCAATATCTCGGTTTCGGCCTGTACTCCTCCCAGTCCACACTCCCAAACTTGCGCCAGGGATATAGGTGCCAAAAGATCTTGCCCGTGACCAGGGCCATCGAAATCGGTCCGTAGGTGTTGCTGTCCAGCGTCTGGTCCACCGGCCCGTCGCCCTCGACCCAGATGTGACCCTGCGGCACCCTGACGACCTCCTGAGGATGCGGCGCCCTCGTCTTGACGTATTCCCCCTCGAGCGCAATAATTCTCTTGACGGCGATCGTTTCCGGGTTGAAGGGGCTCCTGGTGTGCCGTCAGCCGTCAGCAAAGTCCTGCCCACAGAAACCATCCCCGCTGGCAAGAGAGGTCTACAACGAGAAAGGCCGTGGTGGGCTCCGCAAACGCACCTAAAGGTGATGACCATGCCCTTTTGCAGCCCAAACGACGGGTACCATTTCCAGTTGAGCACCAGGTCGTTCGCCAGCGTGCTGTTGCGGTCCTCGTTGAAGTACGGGTACATGGAACCCCCGCTGATCTTGGTCACCGTCGCGACGTGGTCGTTGAAGACGACGACGGCCGGGATCCACGTCGCGAACCCGAGCAGGCGGATGGCCGTGTCGCCGAGGAAGCTACCTCGCGCGCGCGCCCATAGCGATCTGAAGCTCATGGGCGCGACCGTGGCCTTTTCTTCTTCTTTTTCGTAGGGTATCGAGACTCGGGCTGTGCTGGGCTTTTCCTCCTGGTTAGGTTCCTCCTCGTCGGCCTGTTGCTCCGGGACTGAGGTAAACTTTCGCGCCCAGAGCTCCTGTATCGACCATCTTATCTCTTATCTTATCGTTCGACCAGGGTAGGGGTCTCACAAGGTGTTAGTGCCTCTAAATCGAGTAAGACGACTTGCTCTATAACAACGACACCTGCAGCTCTTTGTTTCTATGTTTTGACAATCTCGCATCTCAGAGGTCTTTGTATCAAAGAAATGCCGACTAATATTATGCTATTGTATACTACAGACGAAAAGAGGTCAACCCGCCACTTTTAACAAAGCTCGCTTTAACCAGTTTTGCATGAGACCATCGTCGGTCACAATCTCACGTGGCCATGGGTCGTCAGACATCTGTCTCCCTCGAGGATACTTACACAGGACACCCACCCGGATACGACTGCTTCGACTGCTGCTGCTCCTGGTCCGAAACC
This sequence comes from Colletotrichum lindemuthianum, assembly GCA_001693025.2. NCBI lineage: Eukaryota > Fungi > Ascomycota > Sordariomycetes > Glomerellales > Glomerellaceae > Colletotrichum > Colletotrichum lindemuthianum. The sequence continues at coordinate 77,401 of MASP02000238.1, read as the reverse complement.
GTCGTCTCGCGCTTCACCATGATGCCCATGGCACCCTTCTTACACTCGCCGCTGCAACCCATGGCAGACACCGTGACGCTCCTCTCGCCCTTTCGCGGGCCGCTCATCTCGTCAATGGTATCGACGCTGCTGCTCTCCATGTCCTGCTGCTGCTGCTGCTGCTGGCGCCGCGGCGACTCGCGGGCGTTGCACAGCGCAGACTTTACGTTCTGGTAGCCCGTCCACAACTTGGCCTCGTCGTTGTCGTCTTCGTCCGTCTTCTTCCCGTCGTGCGACGACAGCTCGAGGGACTCGTCCTGCCGCCGCCGCCGCTCCATGTTCTGCTGCACGACCGTGTCGAGACCCCTGCCCGACTTGCCGCTCATCGATGACCTGCCCCCCTTGTTGTTGCTTATCCGCGTCGAGATGAAGGCGGGGAGGTAGCGCATGAAGAAGGGTTTGAGCGCGGGCACCGAGGCGCAGATGATGCCGGCGTTGACCTCGAGATAGCTGAGGTTGAGCTGGGGGACGGCGTCCCAGCAGTAGTCTGTGCTAGCGACCAGGCCTGGGAGGCCGACGGTCCTTTTTATTGCGACGCCGCAGACGCTGTTTTTTTTTATGAGTACCGGCGTGACTGGTGAAGATGAGCGAAAGACTTACAAGGCACCCGTTCCGAATAGGAGAATCAGAGAGATCTTCTGTCGGCGGGCCATCTGCAGAGGAACGACGACAGGTATCGGTAGGAGCAGGATTAAGATGTCCATGATGATGTTGGCGATGCTTAGAGAAATGTACACGGTGAGCTTGTCCAGGCAGACGACCTCCTTCGTTGGTATGCTGAGGTCCCACGAAGCCCGAATGGGCTTACAGCTGAAGATGCTCATGAACACGTAGACGATCGAGTAGCAAGTGACGGTCGTTATCAGGAACCAGACGCCGCGGCGGAACCATAGTTGTGGCGACAGGCGGAGGTACAGGAACAGGACGGATAGCTTGGAGAAGCTGATGCTGACGGCGTAGATGATGGTCGCGCAGGTGGTATACTGGTAGAACAGTGTGAGTCGAGTTGGTCCATTTTGAAGAGAGCACGTTTACTCACAACTGGAAACCAGATGTTGTAGTTGTCAAAGAGAATGTCCCACATGTGATAACCTGCGCCATGCTGGATCTCTGACGAAGACAATCATCAGCACGCTGCTTGTATTGATATCACCGCCGCGCCAGCTCCAGCCATGTACTCACGCTTCAAGATAATGAACGCCAAGGCCCATGCGAATATGGCCGAGATCGTCACGAAATCTGTATGCACACAGTCAGAAAGAGAAACAGCCAAACCGTGGACCAACAACACTCCGTCTGAGCCGTCCCAAGAAAAACCACCAACTCACAATCGTCAACGTTCAACCTCGTTCTCACTATGTAGAGCCTGGTGAACAGACGCATAAACACCGTCACCGTCGCAACGCACGTCGTCGCAAAGGCACCGGCGAGCAGCGAACTCGTCATGTGCGGCGGGTTCACCTCGTGTCTGACCTGGCCCTCCGGCACTCGCGCGAGCCAAGGATAGTCCATTGTCGATGGCGTCGGAAGCAACGAACTGGGGGAGGGCGCTTTCTCTCGGGTGATACGGCGCGCGATGCTGAAGCAGAGCCAACAACAAACTGAGGAAGAGGGCAAGCAACGATGTTTTCCCTACAGTCCAACACGAACGAAGCACAGTTCAAAAAGAATTCCCAGACTTCGGGATGGACAGTGGATGGAGCGAGCGTTTAAAGAATCGCAGACTGTCCGCCAGCAGGCTCGAGCTGAGGCGGCGCACTCGCGAGGCTTACCGCTTCCTGCATAATCGTCTTCCCCCTTTTGCTGGTTCAGGGACACAGCCGGGTAATTCTCGATCGTCAGATCTCCTCGCCTTCTTCAGGCCTGAAGGGGAAGGGGGGAAGAGAGAGAAAGGCTGCAATCGTTTTTACACGGCATTGTTTGCCTCGAGAATAATGGGAACCCGGGGACCTGGGACTTCCATCCACCGACCGGTATGCACGCCTGCTTATTTCCCATCACACGCGATACTTCCCGGGGGGATGTTTCCAACTGGATCGAAAGGTCTGCCGGCTTGTGCTAAATCTCGGTTGCGCCAACAGCTCCGGTACTGGAAATCGTGCAAGGCAGAGAGACTGATGAGTTGGGGGCGGGTGGAACATGTTGGAAGATCGAATGCAACTCTACACCAACAGGTTCAATACACCAGGCGAGGTCGAGGCTGCTGAATGTGATATTCTGCCGAAGAACTGCACATGTTTGCTCGCTCCGCCGTATCTGGTGTGGTGAAGCTGGGCGGAGTCGGACGGACGTGGTTGGCCAGCTGGAAGAGGACGTTGGCGCACGTTGTTGGAACCGGGGTGCGAAGACCCATGCATGAGCCATGGATGTCCATCCGTCATCGAGGAAAGGAGCGCCGTGTTTGTTGTCTCTTTCCCCTTGGACTCGGGCGAGATAAGACGAGGGGACGTTCGACATTGATATTAATTTTCACAAACAACTTTTCATTACACATCATATCACAAGGGTTCTCGCTGAGGCCTGTTCATCGCCTCTTCGGGCTCAGATCTCTCGTACGACTTGGTGCCGAAGGCCAAATGCCGTTGCAGAAGGCTGCCTGCTTCGAACATCTGCACTGAGGTCGGGGAAATTCGTCACTATCACTAATCAGAATATCACCAGAGCTTCTCCCATTGGCAGAGCAGCGCCTCTTCGCAGCAACGACAACCGAACCGAATCTGGAGTGTGTCCCATTGCACCACCTCTCTGACCGCCTCAACTGCAATAAACCACAAGAAGATAGCCCGCCTGTAACAAGTATCCGTGCCAGTGGGTATGGTCCTTTTGATGAGACGTCCATGCCAGGAGGAAGATGCGATTGATGTCTTGGCTGGCGCAGGACCAGGGTTGGGCAGCAAACACCTCCCACGTACGAAGGAATCCAGCTCGTGGCGACAACAGCCACCGGGAAGCCGGGATCGTCCCTAAACGCCCGTTCATCCCTCCTTTTTTTAAACAAAAGATTGAATGAACGCCGAACTCTTTTCCTCTGTTGAGTTCTCGCAGCCTGGACCACACCACCACACCACCACACTCTCGCCCTCGTCATCGTTGCAAACCCTCGCTCTCGTCTTTTGGCTCTCCTCATTGTTCCTCGGGGGCACAATCAATAGAAAAGCCATCTTTGTCACACATCACACCATCTCCCCCTTTAACCAGGTCCATTCAATCAATACTCGACAACAAGATCCTGCGTGTTAGACCAGAACAAGAAACATGGCAGACCCTTACCCCTTCAAGAACAAGGTCATCGCCATCACGGGCGCGAGCCGGGGCACCGGCCTCGCCCTGGCACGATATCTCCTCGTCCGGGGCGCCACCGTCTCCATGTGCTCGACCACGGAGCAGAACCTCGCCGCCGCCCTCGAGGGCATCGAGAGGGACTTGCCAGACGCAAAGGGCCGCGTCATGACGGCCGTCGTCGACATTGCCAAGCACGAAACCGTCAAATCCTGGATCGAAAAGACTGTTGAAAAGTTTGGCAAGCTCGATGGCGCTGCCAATGTTGCCGGTACGTCGGGCCCCGTTCCCTTGCTCCCACCTGAAGTGAAGTCAAGTCAGGCAGGGTAGCAGCATCCACCGCTACACTCTGCGTCGCTTCAAAACCCACCGGAGTGATGGTCCTCGACGTCTTGCAGCGCGGGACTGACCAGTCCCAGCCGTGGAACAACGCCAAGTCTTCCCCATCCAAGACCTCGACCCAAAGTACTTCTCCGATCTCCTCTACACCAACGTCGTGGGCACCTTCCTCTCCCTGAAGGAGGAGATCCCCAACATGAAGGACGGCGGCAGCATCGTCAACGTCGGCAGCATCACCAGCACCTACGCCTCCGCCGGCATCTCCGCCTACGTCGCCTCCAAGCACGCCATTGTCGGCATCACAAAGGTCGCCGCCTTTGAGTGCGCAAAGAGGCAGATCCGCGTAAACACCGTCAACCCGTAAGCTCCTTTTTTTTCCCCTCCATCTCCTCCAGGTCCGGAATCGTGATGACTTGATGACTTACCAAACATGTGACTCCTCCTCAGCGGCTGCATTGACACGGAAATGATGCACAAACCCTTTGAAAGCCCCGACGGCCAGTTCCACCTCGACGCCGACAAGGTTCCGTGCCTCACGCGGCGTCTCGCCGAGGACTGGGAGGTCGCAGCCGCCATTGCTTTTCTTCTGGGAGACGAGGGCAAGTTCGTCAACAAGTCGAGCTGGGCCGTCGACGGCGGGTGGCTGGAGGGCAACTTTAGCGAGGGCATGTGAAACCTGAACCCGTCGATAGAATTCTGTGGTATAATCAAATAGACACGGGTGGTAGCAGTCTGTAAATGATGAGCACGAGGCCTTGCGAAGCCCTCTTTCCAAAATAATGAAAATAGAGACCAACCCATGCTCAATGGAAAACTGCGTTCAGCCCGCTGAGATTATCGCCTTGTGTCTCCTGGTGTAGTCATATCGTCGTCCACCTCTCACTCACTCGAAAAGGGGAAAGCGTGATTGATGTGGATGGATTCTTTTTTTTTGGTCGTCATTAGAATCACTCGAGATTCCCAGCCTGCCAGTACGCTCATTCTACCAGCCGCCCCTTTTAATTGCCTTGACCGTCTTGATGAAGAAAAAAAATTGCCACCTTCTAGACCTCCGGGTTGTCGTCGCTCTCGCTGACACTCTCGTCACCGCTGACCTCGGCGTTCTCGCGCTCTCTCTTCTCCATGAGAGCCTGGAGCTCGGCGTCGTCGCTCTCCGTGACGGCCTTGGGCTCCATCTTCACCACCAGGCTGCCGCCGGCCGCCTCGATGCTGTTCCTGATCTCGACGATGGCCTCCTCGAGGCGGCTGATGCCGAGGCTCTTGTCCAAGCACGTGCTGGTAAGGACGTACAGGGGAGGGGACACGAGCCTGACCTTGACCTGGGTCTCGTCCGTGTTGCGCGCCTCGGCGGTGCGCAGGGCCGTCTTGACGGCGTCGATACCCTCGTATCCGAAGCAGGTGACCTCGACGTCGGCACGGACCTTGGTCGGTTGGGGCGTGAGACGCTTTGCGATATATGACTTGAGCTCCTCGGACACGGGCTCGCTGGAGAATGTGACGTCGTTCCACACCTCGGCGTTGCTGTGCTGGTGTGAGCAATCGGTTCCCACCTAACAAAAGCTTCGGTGGCCACTCACGTGATGGACAGCTTGAAAGCGTCGATAGCATGACCGTACTTCTTGTTCAGGGGCCATGCGATGGTCTCGTAAAGCTGCTCGATAGGGGTGAGGGTCTTCTCGGCAACGTGGCGCATGATGGAGTGAACCATCTTGCCCTTGTTGTAACGCTCCTCGCACTTGACAATGTCCTCCGGCGACACACGGCGCTTGCTGAGATCGATGTATCCCTTCTCCTTGTCGACACGAAGGACGACGACGACCTCGTTACGGCCGACGCGGATAAGCTTCTGGATACTTCTGATACGACGTCTCGACAGTTCGGAGAGCAGGATCATGCCGTCGATGTTATCGTACTCGAGGAGCTTGACATAGGCACCCATCTCGGCAATCTGCGGTGCGTGTCAGATCATGTTTCCTGTCCGCTCCTCCTTCAAACGGTCCGCGGCCGGGGCCGGCTCGGAGCCGCATCGTGTGCGTTGGCAGCGGGGCACAAACCTGCTTGACGTTGACCATGACGAACTCATCGATCTCCGGGTACTTGTTTTCGAAGTATCGAAAGTGGGAGTAGTTTGGTTCCGCCATATTGTTTGCTGTTTCTCGATATCGTCGAGGTCGAAAGTGAGTGGCGTATCGGTGGTGGTGGTGGTTGACCAGGAGTCGAGGTGAAGGTGTGGAGGGGCGGGGTGCGGAGGAGACGCGCGGGCTTTTTACACGTTCTTTCAGAGGGCTCTGGGAACAGGTTGTTTCCTCTGTGCTCGATAATATCGCCTGCTCGTCGGGTTATCGATTTGCTGGCGCAAGGGTGGAATCGTTTGCTCGAGGGCGGCGTCGAGAAAATGGCCTCTATGGTGAGCAAGGAGAATGCGGTGGTGATTGGGCGGTCGAGTCACAATTTTGCTACCTTACCCGTTCACAAATCGCTAAGAAATCCGACAATGGTGGGGTGCGGCCTGCAGGCGGTCGTTAGTGGCAGAATCTGGAATGCCATGCCCGATAGTCGTTCGTTGCTTATCGCCACGTGAGCACCCCTCCAACGGGAAAATGCTAAGGTAAACACAGAGCGAAGCTACCATCCCGGCCGAAGACAGACGCGATAGCTCCAAGCTTCAGTGTGAAACAACACAAACAAAATGGCACCTGGTGAGATTTTACCGTGGCAATGGTCTGCAGCTTTGAGTACTGTACATCAATGACTGACCGTCCGTTAGCTTCCCAATTCGAACTGGCGCAACCGCCCAGCGACGCCATCTCCGCGCTCGTGTATGCGCCTGATTCTCCAACAAGACTGCTGGTCTCCTGCTGGGACAAGAAAATCTACCTATACGACACACACAGCGGCTCCGAAGATGCGCACGGGACTCTCATCAAGACGATTGACCATCGCGCTCCAGTTCTCGACGTATGCTTCGGCGCGACAGATAACGAGGCCTACACGGCTTGCCTGGACCACTGTGTCTACCGGTATGACGCCCGATGCATGCTCGGCCAAGTGCTCATATATGCTGACTGTTACGGACAGAATTGACCTAGAATCGGGAGAGAAGGAGGTTGTCGCTCAGCACGGCGAGCCTGTAAGATGTGTGGTCTTTAGCCCAGAGCATTGTGCGTGCCCCTTTTCCACACCTGACGAGCCCAGCTAATCTTTCGTAGCTCTTCTCGTGTCCGCATCCTGGGACCAGACTCTCCAAATTCACAACACCAAGTCTCCCTCGGACACGAACATCACCGTCCACCTGCCTGGAAAGCCTCACGCTCTCGCCGTTAGCCCTTCCAAGGTCGTCGTTGCCATGACAGCCCGCCTTGTCAACATCTACGACATTAGCACCGTGCCCGCCCTCTTCTCGGAACCTGGTCCCCACGAGATCAAGCCCTGGCAGCAGCGCGAGTCCTCCCTCAAGTTCCTGACCCGGGCCGTTTCGTGCATGCCCAACGACGCCGGCTACGCTACGAGCAGCATCGAAGGTCGTGTCGCAGTCGAGTGGTTCGAGGATTCAGCCGAGTCGCAGGCCCGCAAGTACGCCTTCAAGTGCCATCGTCAGGCCGCCCCCGTTGAGGGCGAGGGAGACATTGTTTACCCGGTCAATGCCATGACGTTCCACCCTGTCTACGGCACCTTCGCTTCCGGTGGCGGCGACGGCACGGTCGCCCTCTGGGACGCCGAGGCCAAGCGCAGGATGAAGCAGTATCAGAAGTTCCCTGACAGCGTTGCGGCGCTGGCATTCTCCAAGGATGGCAAGTACCTCGCCATTGGTGTTTGCCCAGGCTTCGAGACGGGCATGGGAGACTACAACGCCGAGGGCAAAGCTGGCATTCTCATCCGTGAACTTGGCGAGGCCGAGGCCAAGCCCAAGGGAGCGAAATGATTGGGCTAAATGTGAGAAACTGTGTTACAGGGCTTGAACATTATGTAGGCGCACGGCGTTGGGGGCGGTTCTCGCCGGTGGGAAGCAAGCTCATTTAAAGGACTGGAAAGGCTACGGAAAAGCTGGCATGTGTTATATCAGGTGATACCTCTTGTATTGGCCATGAAGCTGCATTATTCATATGTTCGCAGGTTTCCGCCAAGCTAACTCTCCCAAACTTCTTACTTCTGTTGGAAGCCAAAACGTGATCACCTTGACTGAGACTGTGCTTCCTTCCACAGACTACCAAATCCCTGCGCCATCTGCCAAAATATTTCATTCTTAACAACTTCCTGGACCGCCCAAATCTCGCGTTACGTCGTGGAGACCTGAGAAGCCGTATTCGACATTCGAGGCCCGAGACTCGCAATGGCATCAGCCGATGTGGTCGATTCTGCAAGCATATGGCTAATGGCCAATGTATGACCTTGATCAGCCCGAAGGTGGTGACAATTGTGTCTTCGTGGTGGATATATATCTTGCCGCGGCTCACGGGGCCTTCGTCGCCCTTGGCACGAGGCTCTTATATCTCGTCGTGCCTCGCGTCCCCGTACTCGTACTCCCAATTTTCATCGGGAGATTTATCACGACAGTCATAAATATCAGTGTCTTTCGAGACCCCGTCATGACGGTCATCATGGGTCAAGTACGTCGATCTGTCCCTGGCTGTAATCTTGGTGAGATTCAATGTTTGGACAGTCGTAAGAAATCTGACTGACTTACTCGGGTGATCTTTTCTCGGAGGCGGGTACAAATGCGGCAAAACGACTGGCGCTTGAACACATTGCATCCTCGGCTCTTTCTCAATGGACGTGATCGCCGCATCCCTTAATTTTCTGAGAAAAGGTGCGGTCCCTTGCCGACGGGGGCTTTCACCATTTGGCTGCCACGCGAATACATCGTCGTTGTCGACACCTATAGAAGTTACTCTGCGGCTTGCTTTATTCGCGTCTTCTGGCGATGCGTCACCATCGGACCCAACTACAGTGGCCAATTGACCGAGACCTGGCAGGGCGGCCGATCTTCTCCGACGTTTGTTCGATAAAGGATGGTCAGGCGTGGTTCTCTTCTGGCCCTCAAACCCGTCTCGGGTACTCCGTCGGGTAGATTTCGGAGCGTCTTTCGCAGGCAAGACTTTGAAGTCACTATCTCTGAATCCCGTCATGTACCTCCTTCGGCCGCGTCTGCGAATGGGACTTTGTTTCTTGAGTCTCGGGGCCGGGTCGAAGACCACACTCCCTTCATCGGCAGGCGTGCCCCAAGCTACGCAAGATAGTTAGAAATGTCAAATTATGGAGAAGTCTCGAGTGAGCAACCTTCATCGGGATCGAACCGAGTCGCCCGTCGTGATTCAGGGGTCAGAACCAAGCTGAATCGTGACGGAGGATTGGCCCTCGACATGCTGCTTCTTGAGGAGTTTGGTGAATCATGGAGCTTGCCCGGACTTTGGGATAATCCCATCCACGAGGCATCGCTTTCAGAGGCAAAGGGCGACTGCCGCTCTTCAAGCTTGACAATCGGTGCCTTATCACCTGGTTTGCCAGACTCTCGGCTGGCTCCGTGGTGTCTGATCCCATTTTGGTACTTCTGCTGCGACAAATAGACATTCTCGTCTGTCTGTACACTTTCCGCGGCACATCTCTCCAGGCTGCCAACTGGCGGAGTCGGTTCGTGGGCTGACGGCGTAAAGGCCATTTGCGGGGACCTGAAGGAAAGGTCAGAAAGTACTTGAAGAATTACGTGCGACCTTACAGAGAAGTAGGGGAACGGCGCTCTGCTAATTTTGGTCTATCGCCATTGGTATTGTCGACCTGACGTGTCAGTGGCTGATAATTCTCCGGCGGCTCGCAAAGCTTCACAGCTTTGGTCTTCCGAACATTCTTCTTGGAGTATGTCTTCAAGCTCTTGGTACTTCGAGATGTTGGAAGCATCTGGTCTACTAGATCGACAAATTTCGTCTGGCTTCCAAGTGCAAATATGGACTTGAAGCACAGTCAGCAGCCCACAGGAGATGAAGAGCCTGTATTTCCACAATAAGGTACTTATTGCAGTGTAGTGAAAAGTATACAGGCCAGGCGACGAGGTAATCGAGAACCTTGCTGGCCTAGATACATGTACCAACAAGAGGAGCAAGAGCACACAGGGTCAAGGAAGAGCCTGGACGAGCCTATCTACCATTGCATGGTAGGAACCTGTGGCGCTTAATCTTGCTGGCGCCTTCCAGACATTTGGTAGCCCAAACTTGGATTTGATAATCGAGCTGACATACTCAATTGTCGTATACTGAAGCGAAAGGCAACATCTCACGACACCGCACGTATTCTTGACCGGAGCCGAATATGGAACTCTGCTCTTGGTAGCTAGTCTTATTTCGAGGCTTGATCTCATGCATATTCGATGCAAGTGTAAGTTGTTGAATCTGACTTCTGACCAATTGGAGTCGAAATTGGCTCGGGGAGCACGTGCAGCGGGATCTCAAGGTTGACAGTTCTAAAAGCTGACAGAATCCTTCGTTGCCATCATGCAGTTAATATACCCGCATGCCCCGCCGGATTGAGCCTCTTGCACGACACTTGACACAAAGTCTAGCCTCGAAGCCACGACGGAGCAAATCGCAACGTCAAATTGCTAATATACTATTACTACGTGCGGCAGCTCGCCACTTCCAATTTCATCGCACACATTCAATAGTCAGGCCGCCACCTCGCGCGCTGGTTCCTCGATCTCCAGCCCTACTGTTCGTCCTTAGCGGTGATGGCCTTTGGCTCAGGAACGTAGTCAAAGGTTCCGGCCATGTTCAAGAGCCAAACTTCGCTGGGATTCGAAGGGTTCTTCTCACCCCATAGGAAGTTGTGAGGGAAACCCATGTCAAAGGGGACTGCCCCCTCAATCTCCTGAATGTCCTCGTCGCTCAGGTGCAAGGAAAGCGCCTCAATGTTCTGCTTCAAGTGGTCGACCGTACGTCCGCCGATGATGGGGAAGACGTATGGTGTCTTGTGCATCACATAAGCCAAAGCCACGCTGGTGATGATGGTGTTCTTGCGCCTGGCAATGTTCTCCAAGACCTTGCTGATGCGGATCTGCGGCTCCGAGGCTTGGATCTTGCGGCCCTCCTGGGACTTGCGCTGCTCTTCCGTCTTGAAAGCGCCGCCGCCAAGAGCACCCCAGGGGGCCAGGCCCATGCCCTCAGCCTTGGTCATCGGGATGATCTCGCGCTCGAAGTCACGAGATGCAGCAGACCAGCGGCCCTGGTACACGGAGAACTGACGAAGGCCGTGGTTTCTTGCGTACTCATTTGCCTTGCTGTTTGCGGGTCAGCACAGATATCGTACCAGGTATCTTTGGCACGTACCTCACCACCCACGCCGGGGTGTCGCTGATGCCCAGATAGAGAACCTTGCCTGCGGTCACCAGGTGGTTTAAGGATTGCATCAACTCCGGGATCGACGTGGAGTAGTCCCACCAGTGCACGTAAAGCTAAGTCCACGGTTAATATTATGATGAGTCTCAGTGCACCATTGTGCGTGCCTACCAGGTCAATGTAGTCTGTCTGCAGCTTTCCAAGACTGGCTTCGACGGACGTGTGCAAGCTCTTAGAGCCGTTGCCGGTGAAATTGGCCATGATGTGTGGTGCCTTAGGTCCAGCTTGGAAGTTGGTGGTGTACTTGGTCGCGATGACTGAGGTGGTAATAGTGAGCTGCGACCCAGGAGAGGCACCAAAGCTTACCCATTTGGTCTCGAACACCTCTCTTCTTCATCCATTCACCAATCCAGGCTTCGGACTCTTCGAACTGGTAGTTGTTGGCAGTGTCGATAAAGTTACCGCCCTGTTCGTGAAAGAAGTCTAGGATGCCCTCGACAGTCCTCTGATCACAGGTGCCCATGTATCCCTTCCTGATTTCTGTCAGTTGAGACAACCAGTGGGCAGTGGCATTGGTACCCACCAGGCATCGCCAAAGTTCATGGCGCCGAGACACAATGGACTGACCCGGACGGAGGCTGTGGGAGAGAGCATGCGGTAGCGAGCCAGAGGGCTCTGGGGAGGAGGTGCCATAGGTAGAGCAGACATGTTTGCTTAGGATTGCTGAGAGTTCTATTCTATAGGGAAAAGAGGGAGGCAAGTGTAGTTGTTTGTGTGAAAAGGTGCGAAATAACCTATGATTCGAGATGTCGTCTGATACAGCGTGGTGAAGACGGCGGAAGGAGGGGCCCAAACTTATACTTCGTGCTTTCACCATTGATCAATGGGATGGAGCACCTGCACTGCATTCGGGTAAGGACAAGGTAATCATCGGGCCTAAAATGGAACCCGTCATAGGTATTCAACAACAAGCACACCCATAAAAACTCCAGGTCTCTTCTCTCTTTGGATGATCTCATGGTTGCTCGCTCTAGTGCCGCCTGCCACTAATAATAGTTAACGGCCCATTGGATATGTGGGCATTTAGAGTTACACGGGTCTCATGTCCGCGATGTTCCAGTAGACATACCACGCCTCAAATACCCCTAGCAGATGCGACGACCCCCTAGTAAAGCCTGTGGCTGACTTTGTTCGTAGTTTGAGGTTTATCGCCGATTAACGCCGGTCGTAGCTGCCCACAAGCGTCAGGTAGCCGCTGTATCCTATGCGGATCATGTAGGGCAAGCTATGAGCGGTGAGCGGTGCCCGGGAAGAAGCCGCAATTGTTAAGCAGTCGGGGCAATTCAATGGCAGTCGTGGTAATCATGAAATGCAGCCCATACACGCGCGAGTCACTTTTGAAGTCTACAACGTTGTCTGGCGTAGAGTCTGATACTGCCAGCGCTCCTAATCATCAGATGGAGGAACCGCCGTATGCCGGCCTTTTATCGAATTGCCCATCGACAATACAAGGACCTGATAGTCGGTTGTTCAACTTTCCCAGCTCGCTCAATTGACCTGCCCCGGTGAGTGACGCAATAGAGTCGGTTGCCCAAGCAGGTTTCTGAAACGCGTGCCTGCCGACTTAAGAGACAGCTATCAAGGTAGTCAACTACGCACAAGTACTTAGGTTGAGCTAGGTAGAAAGAACCTCGGTATTATGGCACCCCACGGGTCCACCAAAGAACAAAGATTACTTAAGCACCCGGCAGAACCCCGGACCAAAATTTCCCGGTAGCTCGGACGAATGCTTGAGTTGGCCGATGGTACGATAATTCTGGCGGCCCGGTACGGGTTCTTCAAGATTGACCTGGTGGTTTGCAAAGATCCATTGGCACTCACCCGCGACAGCACGACTCCTTTGCCCGAATGACCAGACGGCCCTACACCGACATGATATCATAGCCGAATCGAAACGGTCATGGCCATTATCGAGCTCGCGCAATGTCTTCTCCCGCACCAGTGCCTTCGAAGGCCGCCATCCACGCTCTCCGTGGCCTTCTCTTCGGAACGTCCTGTTCTCTCGTGCTCTTGGCTGAGGAGCGGCGCCAGCGCATCAAGATCGCCCGGTCTGCCGTAGAAAATGGGAGAAAGATTAAGTCCTTGAAACGGTACAGCACGAGCGGAACTGCTGCTGTCGAGGCAATGCGAGAGGAAGTCAGATCAGACCCCAACTTCATTAGCTGGTCGAACCGCTCGCGAAATCGATCATCGTCACACGATCGCGGACGCTTAGCCTTTGACACGTCATCGGCGGACTATCCGTTGCATGATATTGGCCCCGATCCACGACGTCCGACGCGACACGCGAGAGAAGCTCAAGACCGAGACGCGGGAAGAAGACCGCCGGAGGAGACCGACACACCACGCCGACAACGACAAAGCCATCCCGACTTCCTCAAGTATCCAAGTCACGATTCTACATGGGGGCAACGGTTCAATCCGCCCAAAATCGCCCTTCGATATGTGGCAGGCACTAGTACTTCGAAGTCATTCTTCAAACGTGGCTCGGAACGAGACGATGGGCTTGCAGCGATCTTGGATAATGTTTTGAGCGAGCGACCGCATCTTCGGCCGCCAGATGGCCAACATTCAGAATTACCCGCGCCGGACGCTGCTGTAGCCCTCATGCTTCGAGCGTACGAATCTACCGCCAGCTCAAAGGAGCTGCCTCCCTGGTTCCTGCAACTCTCGTCGCTTTTATGTGCAGCTTGCCGGGAAGGAGGCCATGTAGATAAGGCGGGCCATATCCTACAGATCACCGTCGACCACGGACCGATATCATTGGAGCACTTTGTGGCACATCAACCTTTCGAGCTCCTCAACCAAATGGTCTCTCACGAGGAGATCCAAGGGCTCTCCGAACAGGCTTTGACGGACCGGGTCAAACTAGCTGCGGCAATCTATGTCGCTGACATTGCCGAGTCCCGGATGGAGGACGCGTTGCTGCAAGAGTTCATCGCGGTCGGGAAAACCCTCATATCCCGTGCGCTGACACTGCAGCGCGCAATGACTATCGTCGGAGTCTTCGACCGGGTCAAGTCTCTAGCTCGTGCCAAGCTTTCGGACACGACGTGGTTCATCAGACAACTCGCCGACCACAATGAGAACACCTTGGCCGTCGACGTCTTCATCGAGACATACGCCGATCTCAAGACAAGCAGGGAGTCGGAAGTGGTCGCCAACCTGGTGGTAAAATGCGCCATGAGAGCAAGGGCATATGCCGCACTCGAACTGTTGGATACAATACTCGAACTCAGTCGCCGCGACGACTGGCAAGTGAAAAGCAGCTGGGTGGAAGGACTGATCTGGTTACACTGGAAGTGCTTGAAGAACTACGACGAGACGTGTAAGGTGATCGGCCACGTGCTGGACAACAACTTTTATGGCATTGCGCAAACTCGACGACTTGACAACAGGATAATCCGAGTGTGCCTCGAAGCGGGTGATTTCGGGACGGCAAGGCGTCATTTCCACAGGATTGTGTCCGCCGACCCGGACGCGAGAGGCGACATGGAGATCCTAGGGGCTTTCGCCATGCACAAGGCTTATCGAGGGGACTGGGACGGCGTGCGCGCGGACTTTGAGGACATGCAAGCGATGGGCCCGTTTCACGAAGCGCAGAAACGGGAGTTCAACAGCATCTTTGTCGACATTTTGCAAATCCATGCTCAGGATCACACGTGGGGAGAGGTAGAGACGTTTCTGCAAACCTACGTGGAGCAACTTGGCGTCGGCCTCGACACCAACCTGGTCAGGTTCATCGCCGACAGACACGGCCGGTGCCGTGATCTGAATGCCATGGCGCGTTGGTTGCGGTACGCCATCGAGTCCGGGTACCGTTCCGACTACAAGTTCTGGTTCACCCTGTTCCTGAGCTGCCGACGAGACTGGAAATATACCGTGGACGACATGACGGAACTGTACCGCGCCCTCGTCGCCCACGGCGTCAAGGAGTCGTGCCCGGGCATCGAGAAGCTGTTCGAGGACTTTGGCACCGCCCTGTCGTCGCCTCTGAAACTGCAGCGCTCCAGGCTCACCGCCCACCGCTTCAACCCCGCCAACGAACCGACGACCTTCCAGCGCATGAAGAACGAGGCCTTCCACCGCAACTGGGCCGCCGTCCGGTCCATCTACAACCGCGCCGTCCACAACAACATGGGCTTCTCCAGCCGCTGCCTCCGCCTCGCCGTCCACGCCCACGTCTCCCTCTCGGGCTCAACCTGCAACCGCGCAAAGGACCTCCTCGCCAGGGCCCAGTCCGACGGCCACGACATCAGCAACGCCATCATCCCCCTCGTCCTCGCCCAGTTGTCCGAATACCTCGAAGTCGCCCAGGAGGAGAAGGAGTTCCGCCACTACCGCCGCGGCCGCCCCCTCCCCTTCCTCCAATCCCTCCTCGCCGACCTCGACCGTCGCGGCATCCACATCTCCGACGTCGTCTTCAACCGCGCCGCCCGCGTGTGCCTCGTCCAGCAAAACTACAAGGAGGCCGTCCACCTCTGCGTCTCCGCCGCCCAGGCCAACGGCGGCGACGACCTCTGCTACTCCGTCGGCAACTTCACCACCCTCCTGCACGTCTACACCGCCACGCACGAGTACGAAAAGGTCCGCTGGCTCGTCGAGCAGTGCATCGAGCGCGACTGGCGCTTCTCCCGCGCCTGCAGGCAGGCCCTCAACTGGGCCGTCCACTACCTCGAGGTCGCCTCCAGCGTCGACAAGGACGAGGACCTCCGCGAGTCGGACCGCGAGATGCTCGCCATCATCAACGAGGTCCGCGTCCTCGTCCGCAAGGAGCACCACGACGTCAAGGCCGAGGCCCAGGATAGGTTCCTCCGCGCCCTCACCGGACAGGGTCGTCCCGGGGCTGCCGCTCTCGCTGATGGCGACGACTCCGATTCGAGCTACAAAGAGTTGTCTGATGCGTATTACGACGACGAGTCTTCAGACGATGAAAAGGAAAACGACGTGAGGTCCGTCGAAAGTGCGTTTTAGCACGAGCGGCCTCGGCGGCTGCTTTACAATGTACACCGCAAGGTAGATAAGAGGAGGGAAACATGTCGGCATAGGCCGTGGATTAAGTTCTTGTACAACCATACATTCTTGTAAATAGGTAACCCTCATGCAAACATACATCTATACATCGTTACGAATAGACCACCCGCCCCGGCGTATCCAAGTACACACAAACAGTTGATCCCGCTCGTCACAGAGCCCGGCGTGGACTGATTGAAGCCAAATTAGTATGTTCTTGGAGGAGCGGCGTAACCTACGCGCCCGATGAAAGCCTCGGAATGGCACTACAGAAGCATTTCAACAAGTATGGTACACGTAGCTTGCAGTCACAGTCCCTCAACGTCCCAAGAGGTCTGGCTTCGACCTTTCCTGCTTCACGGTCGTCGACTTGCCTCCTTGCCTCGTCTGACCGACCTGGCGTCTCTCGTCGGCTCTGGTGGATTTCTTGTCCAACTCGATCCCCCCGTCCAACCGACGCCTTGCCCCACCATCTAATCGCAGACTGTGCGCGATTCTGTTGGTTTCTCATTTCGTAAAATGTAAGAAAAACGCCTCGGCCATCAGAACCCGCCCGTTCTTGGTAAAAAGCAAGATAGAAACAATCATCACCAATCGTGTCGCGCGCAAACGGTAGCCGGGAACAAGGTCAAGATTCGTCGTCGTCAGACTTGGGCGTGCCGCTAGTCTTCACCGACGATGAGATGCTGATGGCAATCTTCTTGGGGGCTGTCGTTGACCGATCGGCGAAGCTCTTCTTCCTCCTGACCATGTTCGAGGCCATTGACACGTTTGAACCGGCAGAGCTGCTGTTTCTCCGCTTATTCTGCATTAGTTTGCCCAGCTCGTCGTCGTCGTCCTCTTCGCGGCGCCTCTTTTCAGAGAGCCGCTCTGGCGGAACTATGGACGAAGTTTCGCTACTCGTGTCGGAAGCCGCATCGGCTGCCTCTGGCTTATCGCCAGAAGTTGGCAAAAATTCGGGATCCGCGTTCTCGTCCGCTTCTTCATCGGAAGAGTAATCCACAAGTGGTTTTATAGCAGAAATTGGCGTCGCTGAGCCGTTCGTCGGCTGTGCATTGTCAAACGCTTTGCTCTCGGGAATGTCTTCGTCGTCGGACGTGTTGAAGTAGTCGTCTTGCTCCGCATCCACTGGAAGTTGTTCCGCCAATCTCGTGTTGGCGGCTCTTCTGCTTTGCTCCGCTTCAGACTCGCTGTACACGCCCAATGTGTAACCTTGCGATTTGTCGTAACCCTCGAGAACGTCATGGAAGGTTTCCAGGTGATTGAGGCGTACCAGCTTCTCTCGGTAGGTCTGGACGAGAAACCTCTTGTAATCCTTCCTGTTCTCTTGACCAGCAACGTAGACGAAAAACTCCAAGCACGCGGAGCTCAGAAGATTGTCCCTGTGCATCGATTCGGCCACCAAATCGAGCATCGGCCCCAAAATGCCGTGCTGCATGATGGTGTTGTCGTAGAACTCGTCCTGCAGGTTTGTCAGGTGACGGAAGAAGCGAACAGCAACTGCAGATCTGTCAGTAGAAATTATGTAGCCGTCTTTGGAGAAGCTTACCAAGCTTCAAGTATTTCTCCGAACACGATAGTAGCTGAGAGACGCGCCGAAGGATGTCGTTTTCCGATATGAATCTCTTGGAAATCATGCCGTGCTGTCTAATGAAGAAGCACAAAATCTCGATGAGGTAGGTGAACAAGGACGCTTGCTGCACCGTAAAGTTCACGTCGGTACGTCGAGCAAGATCCAGCAATGGCTTGAAAAGGCGACGCGACGAAGTCTCGTAGAAGTGCTCCACGAGACTCTGTTGCTGCATATCGATTACTCGCCGGGAGTTTGCAAACTCTGCTCCGTTTTTAGGGAAAACCTCTTGCGCGAGGTGCTGAGGCATATCCAGAAGAACCTTGATCGCGTCCGATATCTGGGCTTTGACGCCCAGATCGCTCTCTATCAGAAGCAGATCGATCAATGAGTCTGTCAGCGGTAACTGGCCCTCGTTCCACTGCTGCCAATTCCTGGCGCGAATCATTGACGGATCGTGATCGATTAGAGACACCAGGACATCGGTTGCACCAACGCGGACGGAGACGTCGCTGTGACGCAATCCGTAGTTGACGACACCGAGAAGACCATGATGTATGAACCCCTGGTACAAGCTGTTCCGAGCCGGAGGCTGTAGGTTCTTGGCAATACAGCAGCACTGCTGGATGAACAGAACGGCCTCCTTCTTCAGGTTTAGATCAGGTTGATTCGGTCCAAATATGGTGAACAGGTCGTTGAGGAAGGGCGCGTTTTCCTGCAGGTGCGTAACGATGTCCACCTGGTTGAAAAAGATGAGCGAGTTGAGAACGGAGAAGGTCGGGTCGTCGAGTATCCGTGCCAGGACGACGTCCTTTAGGTATTGAAGCCGATACGTCTGATGAATCTTCGTCCTGATGGCTGGGTTGTCGATTGGCACCACTTCTTTGTACCTTCCCTTGTTCCCAAGCCAGTGACGGTGGTTCGCCTTGTGGCTCGGGAAGTCGGGGTCGTATTCCAAAGCACCGACCACCCCAAGCACGCAATCGTCGGAGACAGCCTTTTCAATGATGGATGTGTCGTTCAAGAGAATAATAGTCTTGACAATGTTGCACAGACGATGCAAGTCGCTGAGGCTTTCGAGGTCTTCGGCCGTCTCCACCAAATGAAGCAACTTTTCGAGATATCTTTCGTTCGTGATGCCCTTCCCTAGCGCGTCTCGGCCACTCGCGGTCTGGCTCATGACGCGCATACTCGTCTCGATCTCTTGGAGGTTTCCGATTTCCGCCGCAGGAAGATTGAATGCGGGCGGCATCTCCATTGCCAAATCATCGGAAAGGTTGTCATCTGCGCAGACATTGTCAGACCCAGCAGTCAGAAAGGTGGGAGAGGCGACGTACCCGCAACTCCCATGCCATTCTGGAACGTTAGCTGTATGCTGTTGACAAATTTCCTGTTGGATCGGGGGGTCAGCCGGCGGATAAGAGCAGCGACGGGAACAAGAGGCGCAATACCAAATGAGGGCACAACCGTCTGCTTCCTGAAACGAAAGAGCCATATCAATGCCATTGCTTGGCTCAGTCCAGACAATCAATGTCTCTGCCCGCTAGGTTAGCAGGAGGTATGACCACAGGAGAACACATTGAATACAGACCTTGCTGCTTCTGGAACCCATCCTCCTTGCAGATCTTGGTCTCTAGCAATATCCGTTCAGGCTGATCTTCGGATTCGACAATGACTCTGGGATCTCGAGGTTGCCCGTCTTCCGACTAGAGAGGCATCAGGTTAGCACCCATCCATCGCGACTTGGCTCGAACAGGCGGTGGCGAAAGGGGGAATTAAAGTTGTCGAGGAGCACGCGCGCGTCCGCCACGCACGACATAAAGTTAACGACGTACCTGCACAAAGGTCGCAGTACAGAAGCCAGTGCCTCGGTCGTACCAGTCATTGTTGCGCAACTCGTAGACCTTGACGCGTTTCTTATCCGTCGCATGATGAGGCACGGGTTGTGCCATCATCAATGGTTCGGTCTCCCCCTCGGTCGTAAGACGAGGGTAGCTAAGGATATCAGGGGCGAGGTCGAGGTGTTGTTGCAAGGACAGCTCGGCGTCGGTCTGGCTTAGAATGGTGAGCGCCACTTTCCCGTCGGTCGGTCGCGCCTGGGAGGGGGCGCGGATTCGCAAAAAGGGCGTCGGTCGGGGACGAGACACGGAACTCTCGATAGCCTGGTGATCTGGAAAATGGAGTCGAAGATTGACGGTGGCAACGTGATGCCAGGTGACGTAGAAGGAAGTTGTTCAGGGAGCCATCAAAATGGGGAGGGGGTGGTCGGGTCGCGCGATTGGCGGGCGCCGGGGGGGAGTCGAGCGACGCAAGGCAACGTAAGGTGAAGGCAAGAAATGGTGCTGACAGTCAACGCGACAGCCGGAGCGGGTTGCAGGTGACAACAACGACGAAGGGCACAATTGCGATGGATTCCGGGGAAATGAAGAATCCGGGGTTGATCGACTGCGGCGGCGCGGAGCAAAATTTCCTTGTATCGGGGCAGCGTGGTTGATGATGAGATGAGAGAACTTTGAGGCTGTCGGCTGGTCGGTCGGTCGGTCGGACAGGAAAGCGAGAACTGGGACGGGACTGGTGACTGAGGTGGGCTGGGCCGCTGCTGGGCTGGGATGGAAACTGCGCTGGCTGTTCTTTCCTTGGGTACGCTAGTGCTCGTGCTTGCCGGGGGGCCAACCGGTAGGGACGTGGGAGCAAGACGCGGTACAAGGTACTTGGGTAGGCTGGCAGGGTCGTGGCAAGTAACGTAGCGCGAGTGGCGACAGCACCAGAGGACTGTCAATGAACTGGCAGTTGGCTCAGTGCGCTGAACGCCTCCCGCTATCGCTGCTGTTGCCTCCTCCATGGACCCTGTTATCTTGCCTGCTTTACCTGCAGGTGCCAAAAGTAAGGTAGATAGGTAGTGGAGGTGCCTCAGGTACCTGCGACGTCAGCTACCAACACTAACTAAAGCGGGTCCAAGCGTCTAACGCACGCACCACATGGTCTCTCATCTTGAGGTTGCGTCAACCGGCTGCCCCTCGTCTAACTCTCCATTTTGGGCAGGCACTCGTCTGAGTTTTGTCATGGGAATATATGACTAATCACCAGGCATCAAGCTCCGAGACCACCTCGGCACATTGACTCAAATGCCTGAGAAATCCAGCCCCCATCCGTGGTGGATCTGTCCCTGCAAAACCATGAATGCAGTGCACGTTCGGGTGGAAGCAGCACAGTGAGGACCCTGCAGCATCGACAAGATGGTTGACCTCTTCTGCAGTGTTGCTTCCAGCTTTTTAAACTTCGGCGTCGTTTTGACGCCGAGTCTCTATGTTAATGAGATGGCAGCTGCAGAGCGGAATTATCACAAAAGGCCAAAAATTGCGCCGAAGACTGTATAATAGGTAAGGTATTATCTCAAAGACTCCCCGCATCCCGCCCGCTGTTGTTGTTTTTTAGCTCCAGCACTAAGCCGTCTCAAGGTCCCCGGAAAGGAGGGTAAGCTTGTCTAAAACATATTCCTACAGCATTCCTCTGGTCTATACACCGTATTAATACTCCATATCGAATGTTTCGGAACTAATCAGGTATCAGCTTGACCATGACGGATTTTTCATCGACGTTAGACTCAGCCAAACACTGCGAACCTTAAGCGCTGGAGTAAGCTGACCAAGTACTTGACGACTGCAACCTTTGCCTGAGGTAATCATTCTTACTCGTTACATCACTCAGATACAATCAGGTATAACAGTGATAATAATAACTGGTGCATTACTGACAATCGGATGACCCACGTCCAAAGATTCCCCAAAAGATCTGCCCTGTCCAGCTTGGTCATTCCCGCGCAGATCATCCCAGAAGCTTGTGCCATGCATCAGATGTCCGGGGCTAGCATGGTTAGCGGGCTGCGTCAACAGCTCAAACGCGGCCTGGGGATCGGGAACTCAAACCACCTGCAGGGATCCTGCATCACAACAATTCCCATGCTCACAGCATCCCATTTTCAATCCCTGGAATGTATCATCGCTCAGTTATAGACACACGACAAGAGCGCGCTGGGATCAACGGCTTGGGGAAGTTAAGCTCATGTTGCTAGTCTGTACCCTCGATGCGAGGACTCAGCCACCGGCGATGAAAGACCACCAGATCCGACCTTGTGCGGTCCCGTCCCAAGTCGATGGAAAGCTTTGTGCACTAGGCATCAACTAGATCCAACTCCAGAACAAGGGAACGGCAGACACTAATCGTTCAATTTTCCATGTGATTTTGGAGCTCGAACTGACGGATAATGCATAGCGACGTCATCAACCTCTTGTTTTTCGAGGCCATGCCAACGGCGCCAGGTCCTCGCGCAAGACTGGTAAAGTGAGTACTCCACATCTATGCTGTATTATTTGCGCAGGATGACAATCGGTCTTCAGATAACTGCAATTATTTGAGGCTGGATTAATAATTCATGGGTAAATCGCTAACGACTGCTTTTCGTTCAGATCCAAAGTTGGGCGCAACTAAAATGCAGACCGCGTGGCGAATAACTGTTGGGCTTCGTTGTTCGCAAACTTGTGCCACTTCAAATCGATACTCGTTATGTAACGGGCTGAGGTCCTCGCTCAATTGCATGTATTCGGCCATCCTTTTCACGTCGCTCTACCCCTCACCCAGCGACCGCCTTAAAAGCCATGCGTTATTTGGTTTTATTGCCGTTTAGCAGTACGTCATTCAACTCAACATAGTAGCATAATTGCGTGGTACCTTGAAACCCCGCGACTACGGCTTTACACAATCATCCTCTTGACTTTTATGCCCAAAGTTCGCAGCTCGGTACAATACACAGCTCCGCTAGCGAAAGCTGTTTTCCTCCTCTGACCTTGTGTTTAGAGAGCTCACGGCTACGACCAATTTCACCAAGCTGCTGGAAAGTGGTGAGGTGGGCAAGAGCTGTAAAGAGCGATGATTCACTGGAGCCAAAGCCAACGAAAAGTGTACTTGCACTGTTCGTCTCATGTCATGCCATATGCCAATCATCACAGGCTCAATGTCGTTGACAAACCGACACACAAGGACATAGGTCCGCTGATGGCGGGGGACGGCAGAATCCTGCAGATATCCGGATCTAGTGCATGTTGGCTACAACGCTTAAGTCTGTCAGAACGCCCACATACAACCACAAGACGTGACTACCACGAAAGTGACTATCGGCTGGCTTCGGATACCACATGATCTAGAGTATGCGCATATTCAGTCCTACCGTCTACGTTGTGTGAAATAAACGCAGGCACGGTTGCGAATACGTCTCCATTGCGAAGATTGCCGTCGGACAGGGCTCCGTAAGGAGCAGGGAATCGTTCCCACACTGGCGTCGGAGCCAAGGAGCATCGTTGGGGCACTGACAGGGGTGGGAACAGACCCGGGCGGTCCGGAACCCGGCTGCTGGCGAGACCACGCCGGAGAAAACTTCAGTCGGAGCAAAAAAAAGAAAAACAAAAGAAAAAGGCCCAGGGTCCTGAAGTGCGGCGAATTGTGGATGCACGGCGCGTCGTTTACTTGTAGACACTAGACACTCCTGGGCGCTGGTCAGAGGGGACATCGTGTGCTTACACGACCCATGATGATGGGGATGTAATTAGAGGAAACCAACTCGGCGTCTTATCTTCACGGTCCTGCGGTACTTTGGTCACCGCGCTGTAATCCGCTCAGTTCTTGCTTCGGGTTGGCCAATTTGCATGTCAGACTGCGATTAGACCCAACGCTTCGCTGCGAGCACGACGCCACACTCCATAGATACGAAGGGGCATTTAGGGAAGCAAACACGGCGCTGTGCATTGGCGCAAGTGATTTGTTCACTGCCTGAAGCTCTGCCAGACAACTGAGACAACTGAGACTTAGACATGTGGGAAATGTTCTAGCTCGACTTTTTTTGCCGGTTTGGCGGCCACGACGTACTTCTGGTGCGGACACAGACGTGAGGGTGGGATGAAACGGAACATTCTTTCCACAGCGTCGCATTGTAGTCCAAATATTGATGTGTTGACAGACCCATGTGTTATCGGTGATCAAGATGGACGGTCTGTGTAGTCTAGTCTCGAAGTGGACGTGGTTAAGCAAGCGATACACGCCCCCCCAAGCCAGTTTGGTGGCTGGCCTCTTCAACCAGGTGCCAGGTGCGTAGGTAGTGACATGTCGCCCGGCATCACGACAAGCACACTCACGTAATATGAGGCTTCAGATGCTCGACTATCGATATTTCTGCATCAGCCAACTGAAAACAGGCCGGTGAGTTCTCATCTCAAGCAAACAGTTTCGTGTAACTCGCTTCACCCTACAGGCGAATAAGGCTTGCTTCTCGACTTGAAAGATAACGAGCCGAAAAGTGCGGCCGAAAAGCTCGGAAAGCACTGGCACAGTCCATTTTTTAGAAGTAGAGGACGACAGGGGGGATAGACCTGCTTCGCAACCTCTTGGCTTGACGGCAGCCGGAAGACACTAATACAGGGTCTTAAAGATAAGAATGAAAAAAGCAAAGTGATACACCATCGGCGACGCTACTTACGCTACGCAGTAGGTACCTCATGCAACGTGGTAGAGTTATTTTCGGAATGGTTGTGACGGCGATACAGACTATTTCTCAGCTCATTGGAAGCACCGAGAAGGCAGAACAGCGTTTCTTGGGTCATGGAATCCTCCGCCGATGGTGGCCAGGCACCAGGGTAGAAGTAGATGAAGTCTCTCAATTCGGCCTAAGCATCAATATCTCACCTAAAAAGCTCAACCCCTGGCTCAAATTTGTCTGCTTACGGTCGAGCAACCGGGCCAAGCAAGGTTTGCGATGCAAGTGCGTGCGTCGGGATGCAAACAGGCTGGCAGACGGGGCTTTTCGAGTGGCCGGGGATTGAAAGAGGTATGGAATGCGGTGAGCTAAGGCGGCGTTGAATTATACGGTCGTGGTAACCACACCGACTCCGTGGTCTGCTCGTGAGTTACGCCTGATGGCGATGAAGTCGGGCCCAGTTGAGATGATTACCGGTCAACGAGGATCCGAGGCTTTGGGCCGCAGTCAGACGGTGGAAAAGGACGAGCAGATTTTCTTTACACTGTCATCAAATGAGATGGCAGCAGGTAAGTCAGGTAAGGTAGTCGAGTTTGACTCGTCCTTGGCGCCAGGAACGGGCTCAGGCACCGCCAGGACGGCTCCGCTCAACAAGAGAGTTATTGAGGTTCCGGGCTTGGTAGGCATCCATCTTCTGGCATCCACAACGTGATATACACGGCTGACAGGAGAGCACCCAACGTGCCAACCCAGAGGAAGAGACAGAGCGCCAGACGAGCCTGGTCAAAGTTTGGCAGTCACGGTAGACCAGGTCGCGATTGCCTTTTGCATACGGTACGGTGAGGGAAGGGAAAGAACCCTCAAATCTGGCAAGAGCATACGGGTTTCGGTTGGGCACGTACAGATATCAACTGCAGAAGGACCAACACGTCACATGGAGGCAGACATGATTGTTATTCGATACTTCCCTTCACGTCCTTCACGACAGTCAAGCCAACCTTGTCCGAACCTGGCAGCCAGCGTGGCAGCAGGCATGTCGGATGTTCCAGTCTCGTTGGATATGCTACCCGTCATCCGTCCGTCAGCCTTCTTTTGTCCCTCTGCACTACGCATGGCGATGCCCCAATATCACATGGAGCCTCCACAACACTCTCCACCAAGCCCATAACCTAAAATGTCGCGGACACGTTCTCAGCCCCACCGAAAGGGCAGACCTCGGACAGGGCATATGGCAAGGGGGTACCAATCTTACACACATGGACGACTTGTGATACCCTGCCGTGTCTTTCTCCCTGTGCATTCAAAACAGTCGCCACGACTTGGAAGTCCACAGGGGGTAAAGCAAGGAACCAGGCTGCCAACTGCAAGCACCATTGGACCCGAATACCTTGAGCTTGAACTTCTGCCAATCTTGGGTGGGGGTCGTTCGGCACCAATCCGGAGCTTGCGGGCGACACGACGCTGTCGTTATCATCGGCATGGCTGCTTCTAAGCTAAGCGGATCGCAGATACCACTGATGCCTCATGGAGAGTGAATGGCCGCAACGAAGACTATCAGCGAAATACGTCAATGAGTTCAGCGGCTCATTTCGAAACATAAAAAAAAGACTAGGCGCGTGGCCGACGTGTGCCAATATGGCAGGACATGCCGGGTGGCGCACGCTGTGTTCAGGTTTGATCGAAGGCTGACTGGTCTGAAACTTCAGATAAGTCACCGAGAAATACACACCGTCAACCCCACCGCCAGACACCGGCGCAACAGTATCGAAGAGAACGGCCAGTTGAGCGGTCGTCGAGATGACGGCCCGTTGGAGCCTTGCTGGGTTGAGTCTAGTTTTGGGGGCTACGGATGGGTGGTCGATGAACGGGAGGGAGGGGAGACGGGTCTGAAGGAAGTGGCCTGGTGTGAGGTGTGGCACACCATAATCCATCAGCAACTCGCCCATTCATCATCGGCATCTCTGGGCGGTCCCGATTCTGAAAGCGAGCCAGATCCCCTGTCCAGTGCGGCCGGCCTTCTCACGTTAGCAGTCAGCAAGACCATCAACGACACGCTGCTGCAGAGGGTGTTTCGCGGTAAAAGTACCCACAAGTGCTGGGTACTCTCGGGCGTTGTCTAGCGGCCTTGTCTTCCCACCGACGCTATCGAATTCCCACAAAAGAATTTCTTCTGCCACCACGGACACAACGCTCGCCCCGCCGGCACATCCCTGCAGCCTGGTATCGCTACCTGTCCTGAATACGAGACCAGTGTTCGTCCAGTCTAGGAGAGGAGCACGATTGAGGTTTGCCATTGCCACTTACTCGGTCAATTTGCTCTTACCGGAGGCCAAGCCGTCAGACCAAGCCCGTGTCAAACGTTTGGGCCAAACGAGATGACACTGCGGCATCCATCATCGATGCCATCTTACGCGAAGCCTGGACATTCTATTACTTGACACGCCGCCCAAAGCTGGATTAGCCATCGAAGCCGCGATTTCCGTGATGGGCCATGGTAATTGTGCTGGCTTTGGATACATGACGGATCGACACCCAGCAGCAAAAGCCAGCCGCCAACTACTGTATACCCGCTCGTTGAAGCCTCGTCTTGGCGCGCCGTTGTCTCTTCCCTAGCCAGTGTCGTGGCTTCGCGCCCGTGAGCTATTAGTCTCTATCCCTCCCGCCAGCTTTTCGCGCTGCGTCTTGCGTCGATCTGTCGCGAGTCGTCGGTGGCCGCTGTCAGAGTCAACCTCCAGGACCAATCGTGCCGCCCAAGGGTCTTGAATGGCATAGTGGTCATGTCGGCAGCCTAGCGGCACCAGTTTGACGCCATCACACGCTGCGTCCGAACCCAAGGAACAGGACTTACGTCGGCGCCATTCTCAAACTGCTGCGTCTACCACCCTGGTTACAGGTAGCAAGCAACCGAGGGCGATGATCCTGCTTTGTGTAGGATGGATTGGACGAACTTTGACAGCTCGACATCGCCGTGGTTGCCAAGAACAGATTGGTTTGGAACCTCCTGTCTGGAGCCAGAAGCCAGAGAACAGGAGCCAGAAGCCGCAGAGAAAACGAGCGAGACGCACGTCGTTCTAGGACCCCGGCCTGGATTTATCTCAATCCCCGTCGTACATGCATATACTCTGCGTCCAGCCCGTCCAATACCCAGCTACATCACTCAATGAGCTCGTTATCACCACCCCCACCCCCTGGCCATTGTAATCCCTCTCCAGTCCCAAGACACACACAGCAGCACACTGCCACGCCTTAAAGGAACCGGGGCTCCCGAGCCCAGCTTCTGTTCTAGGCAGCTTACGCTACCCTGCCTCACCTCCTCACCCTCGTCGACCCTCTCATTATTAGTTCCTCTTCCCTACCAACAGCCCGGCTCTGCCCAAGCTTACCATCCATTATATTGACTGTATCCCTCCCAACGCTAAATGTGGCCTGTACGCTGTCATTTTGTCTCCTCGCCCCAAACCCAGCCGCCACCCGTCCATCTGCCAGAAAGGCATGAGGCATTGACGCTCCTTTGTGAACAGACGACATCCCTAAGCCGCAATTCTACGACCGCTGAGGAATCCAAAAGCCGGGACTTCGTTCATGGTACCATCCGAGTCTCACCTGTGCCGCCTGAAGATAGCCTAAAAATTGTCTGCTTGGGCTCGGCTTATACGATATCCGGTCCGTTGGAAAACATCAGTGCGCTCTAGGTCCTCTTCGACACGTTCACACCCCTCCACATTGATAAACCTGGAGGCTCGTCCTCCTTCTTCTCGGGAAGAGGCCTCTTGTGCGAAACTGTGGACTGCGCCGTACACGACAAGACCCCCAACTCGACCGTCGTGTCCGGCAACATGTCCATCTTCTCACTCATCAAGAGATCGCGGCAACAGGCGAAGGAGCACAACCAGAAGCAGGCGAACAAGGACCAGGAAGCACCCAAGCAGCCTTACCGACACGTTCCGACCCATGCGGCCGTTGATGCCCTTTCTGGGGCGCCTTCGAGCTACAAACATGAAGACCGGCCAAGGATCATCGAGCAAAATCGAAGGAGGAGTGCCATAACTGCCAACAATTATGGTGCAAGGTTGCCGGGACCCAGTCTGCCTCGCGTATCCAGCAGCCTCTCTCACGTCACCTACCCTTCCGCCCACGCGAATCCGTCTGGCAGCATGCCTCGGGCTTACAGCTACAACGGCGCTCCACCTCCGACACCGTGGGAACAGAGAAATACGAATCCGTCTGCATACTCTATGCCTGACACTGCTCGGATCTCGCTCAAAGGCAAAGAAGTCGACAGATCTTATGGGTCTGGACGTAACAGCCCGACCTCGGTCAAAGGTGAGATTCATGTAACATAGACCGCCACGGGTATATCACGTGTCTAACATAGTGCAGCCGGATCTTCTGTCGGTAGCTCGAGCCAGTCTATGAGTTCTCAAGAGGACCTTGAGATGAAGCCATCTCGTCACCAGTCCATGCCTCCCCTTCCTCTCGGCTCGTCTGAAACTGCCCGCAACGCCGCGATCACTGCACACGCCCACCGCCTACACCCAAGCTCCCGCCGGGGATCGGACGACTCTGATCGAGGCGACGGCTACGAAAAGAGCCGCTGTGCGCCGTCCGCTGGGAAATCGATGCGCTTGAGCTCAATTCCGCCGCTGCCTCCCATGCAGTTCGCGAACTCAATGGCTCCCCAGCAGCCTGCTCCTCCGTTCGGTTCAAACGCCAGTCTTCGTTCCTCCACGCACGGATCGTATTCTTCTTTCAACTTCAACATTAACAACGCACAGTTTTCCGCTCCCATCTCTGGAAGATCTTCCGCCGCCACCACCCCAGCCGCCTGCGTCACCCCGGAGCCGGTTTATGAGTCTGTCGAGGAGGAAGAGGAGGCGACTTCGTACACTTACGCACCGGGTCCTGCTCCTCTTGTTCCATCTTCCTTGAGGCAGAAAGACCGGAAAAGCACTTCCAAGTCCAAGGTCGCCCGCTTCACCGAGCTGGAGACCATCGATTCGAACACAGAACCTTCAGTTATTCCCGCAGTCCCTTACGAACTAGCCAGACGGAACACGACGCCACCACTTACGTCCAACGACGACATGAATAAAGCGATTGCCGTCAAGATGGTCACCACCGCACCTTCTGAGATGGCGTCCGAGCCGAAGGCGGGAAAGCGGCTATCGAAACAGGCGGGCTCTAAATTATCGAAGAAGAGTCGCTGGTCAACAAAGAGTTCGGCCGTTGCCGCTTAGCCCCGGACCGTATTGCGACCGAATTTTGAATCAGGATTAGCAACCACATCCCGGTGCTGTCCGAGGGATCGCGGCGTTTGGGGATCGGGGTTTTCATCGTCTTTTGTTCTCGACAAGTTTGGCCTCGAGAGCCTCTGGGGCTCGCAAAGTAGCGACGAGCAGCACTAGAAAGAGGGACGAAGCAAAGCACAGGCAAACAGCTGTTCGCGATTGACCGAACTCATGCCATGTTGCTAGCTCTGGTCTTCAGCAACGATTTGCACTAAACAAGCAACACTAGACAAAACAGGACGGATGTCGCTTTTGAAGGGATCAAGAACACCTATTTTCACTAGTATCTTATATTTGATGACTATACCATGATACAGATTTGATATGAATTGGAACATTTAGACTTCTTTCAAAGAGATGGCCAGGAACCGCATGCTGGAAGGGTCCTGGTCATCAGAGGACGTCTGCGCGTGATGTCTGTTTGCGCCGGTGATGGATGAGCCAGCCAGAGCGTGCAAACAAAGCCCGCATGGCTGCCGGTATCCAACTCGCCCCAACAACGACGAATTCCAGGCACAATCCGATTGGGGGGGCTGTGGCGAGCTCGCACTCGTTGAAGTGCCTGTAAGAGGGCAGACACTAGCCAAGTGGAATGGGCGGGTGGTCTTTCCATGGTGTCCGTATGCACGTCGTTCCCGCGTTCAGGGAGACGGGTGCCTGGGCAGACCACCTGGGCTCGGCGCTATTCTTTGGGTCCCCCCGTTGACGCCATCGTATCGTGCTTGAATGGATTTCTCGTGCCTCGTGTCAGTCCGGTTGTCGTCAGCATTCGGCCGAATACGCATGCAGGGACATGCAAATATTGGGTGATGGCGGAGGGTTGTGCAGCGCGTGGCATATGCCGTGCCACGATTGGCGCATACGCCCTGCCTGGCCCTTTTTGTCGCACAATTCCCTATGTTTTTCTGACCGAGGCGTCGATAAAGTTACCGTCCAATCATTGTGTTTCGGAGGAGTAACCGTATGCAGGTTCGCGGACGTGGAATTGGGATCACGGGTTCCGTCTGGGCGGTGACAGTCTTGGCCTTTACGGATGGAAGAATGCACATGAGGAGGTCACTGCCCACACACAGTCACTGCCTGGTAAAATACGTAACGGCGTGCCAACTCGAGGCGTTGTCACGCGGTACCCAAGCTGACTTTTTGTAAGACGTTCAAGCGCCTTCACCTGCTGGCTTGACATGACGCAGGGAGTCAGTCCAGCACACGCGAAGCTACGCGCTTCGAATTGATGCTACACTACGCTGCGTTCCGCCTGGCCAAGCATGTGCCGGTAGTCAGTCAAACAGAGACTAAGCAAAGGTCGGACTTGTGACACGAGAAAGATTGGCGGCGACGGAAGAACAGGGGGCAGCGTCTGCTCCCGAGGTAGGATCGCGGAGACAGCCGAACCAGAACCACAGCCCCGGAGACGATGGAATGTGAGATGGTGGTGCGGACGGAATGGCAAGCTTTGTGACGGTATTGCAGTGGACGCCAGGAGGGTAGAAAGTGTATACGTTTCCATCTCGAGTACGGAGTACCTGTATCCGTAATGGATGATGTGGTGTCTGAGTATCTGTAACTGAAGCTTGTAGAAGCTTCGTAGGTACTGTATGACTAGCTGATGATTTGGTATCAGCAGGTCACTGAAAGATATATAACTGGTATGTAAAAACAATCAATGCCCAAATCAAACCATACCACAAAGCTTCTTTGGGGGAGAAAGTGTAGGCTGTGAGTTGTGTTGACTTGCTGGAAGGTAATTCCTAGAGCTTCTTGTGCTAAAAAGGATGCGATTCATGGCATTCACTGTCGCATTTAGAAACAGCAAACCTAGACCAGGGTATCGCATCAACCACTGAGCAGCAGGCCTGGACCCACCCACCACCCACCACTAATGCAAGGCTACCTTCCCCCACAGCCTGAAATAGAAGGAGCAGCTCTGTCCCTCTGTTGCACTTGCTGCAGTGGTTCCATAGGGGACCTGACTCCGTACCCCTCCTTGCATTCCTCTTAGCTGTCAATTGGCTAGCCTTGTTAAGCCACGAAACGGGTGACAGTGAGGAGCTCTATTAGCTTTCTTCCGCATTACGTATCCCAAAGCTATTGCTGCATTCTCCAACGCAATTGCAGCTGCAACTGCAACGCATCCCTCTTTTGGTTGTGGTTTTCAAAGCTATGCAGACAGCAGTCTCAGAAGCACTTTCCTTCCTCAATTTTTTTTTTCTTCTCCCTATTCAGTTCTTTCATTCCTAAAGAATTGTTTGTCTTGTTTCTCTTACAGTTGGTCTCTGTAGTACCGAAGCACTACATGCTCAACGCCACACCGAAGCCATGGACCAGATAAGCCAAGCATCGTGGCCTGCGCTTGGTTTCGCATTGGTCGCTCTTGCTGCAGCAGGTCTTTTGTCTGTAAGTTGTCTAGAACAGCCCCTCAGCTGAATAAGTACAGACAGAAGACAGACAGAAGCTATTCCTCATTGACGAGTCTCATTGATGCTGACAAGCTTGTTCATCCCAGATCTTTATTACCCTCCACCTGGTCGCTCCGAAGCCCCGTTCTGTACTACCGTCTGAAAAGGTTTACCTTACATCTTCCACCTCTGGAGAGCCAGTTCGGACCACGGCCCCGTGTTGGTTCGACCGCTGGTTCGCTGAGCGCCGAGTCTCCGAAGAGCGTGCTCACCTGGTCGACCCCCGCGATGTCCCGGATTCAGGTGCAACCATTGACCCTGCCGAAGTCCGCTTGACGGTCGTCCTCCCCGCCTATAACGAAGCCACTCGCATTCTTCCCACCCTAGAAGAGGCCATCACCTACCTCGACGCCAACTTCGGCCGGCCCTCGGCCACGAGCTCCGATAAGAATAAGCCTCTCGTCAGCCCTACTGCCCCGCGCCGACGGACCAAGAACCCGCCCTCCGAGGCCCTCTCAGGGTACGAGATCATCGTCGTCGACGACGGAAGCAAGGACGGCACGGTTGATGTGTGCCTCGATTTTGCCCAAAAGCAAGACCTGCACGACGTGATTCGCGTCATCAAGCTCGAGCGCAACCGCGGCAAGGGCGGCGCTGTCACTCACGGCTTCCGTCACGCCCGCGGAGAGTACGTGTTGTTCGCCGACGCCGATGGCGCCACCAAGTTCAGCGATGTCGGACGTTTGATCCAGGGCTGCGACGAGATTGTCGACGGCTCCCACCGTGGTGTTGCTATTGGCAGCCGCGCTCATCTCGTCGGTAGCGAGGCTGTTGTGAAGGTACCTTCTCGGCGACTCTGCCAGTTGTTCGTCGACTTACTAACGCCCTACCAGCGCTCTGCCCTCCGCAACTTTTTGATGCGCTCTTTCCACCTCGTCCTGATGATCCTCACTCCGCCCGCCACCTCTCGCCTCCGCGACACCCAGTGCGGCTTCAAGCTCTTCACCCGCGCCGCCCTTCCCCACATTGTCCCCTACATGCACGCCGAGGGCTGGATTTTCGACATTGAGATGCTGCTCCTCGCCGAGTCTGCGCCTCCCGCACCCGTTCTCGGAGACGACGGCAGCGTTATTGGCACTAGCCCCGGCATCCGCGTCGCAGAGGTGCCGGTCGACTGGCACGAGGTCCCGGGAAGCAAGCTCAGCGTTATTTCCGACAGTATCAAGATGGCTATCGGTCTGGCTGTGCTCCGCGGTAGCTGGATGATGGGTGTTTATCGTCGGAGGTTGACATAAACCACGCTCGCGTCCCCTTTTTCTTGTTTCTCCTCTTCTCTGTTCATCTTGCATCGAAGGGTCAGGATGGTCAACCTGGCATGGATGCCTTACACAAAAGCAAGTACGGCCAAAAAGTGCAGCGGCAGTCTTGGAAACTGCGCAGTTCATAGACGGGGTGGATAGGCCCTACAGAATTATGAGAACCCACTACGTGTATCACGGCCTGCCGTGAGGCACTTGGCTATGTCGTCTCGTCTGCGGAAATCGCGTCTATTCACACTCGCAGACCCACGAGGCTTGGATATTGTACATGTCCCTGGTCGGAGTGGACAACTGCTGCGGGGGCCCGACTCGTTCACGTTTCACACCCCGCGTGGACGTTTGCCTCCTCCTCCGCAAATACTGTGTAATGTCCAACGGGTAAGCGACAGTGCCGATCTGCCAGATGACACCAGCCGATCACCCCTCCAATCATGAAGAAACTCGCCCCGATCCTCTACGCGCAACATAGATGGTCCCCGTAAGCTTGATACCGACGCCAGAGCCCTAGGGTCTCGTGAATGGAACGATTAAATGGCTATAAAAAAACAGATATCTATACGAAGCAAAGAAAGGTGCGATACAGCACGATGGGACGCTCAGGGTACCTGTAGTACCATCGACACGCCCAGTTCGCGGATTAAGGCGCTGCCGTAGGCGGTCTGGCATTTCGTGGATGAACCCAGAGAGGCCAGAGGGGGGGATTCGAGTAGATCAATGGGATACACGCACCCCCCTCCCCCCCCTTCACTTCTTGCTCTCCGCCTTCTTCGTCGCCTTGGTGCGCAGCTTCAGCATCAAAAACACCAGTGCGTAGCACCCGATGCAGAAGCCAAAGACGATGCCCGTGTTGCGCCAGCCGTACGACGCCTCCTTCAGCTCCAGCGTGCGCAGAAAGTCGCTGCCGCTGGTGTACTGGCACACCCGGCAGCCGCTCAGGGCGTCCGGGTTGAGCAGGTTCGAACCGGCGCCGACGCCTCCCGACCGGAAGGGGACGAGGTACTCGCCGCACGTCTGGTTGGCCGGCGGGTCGAAGAGGGAGAGCTCTTCCTCGCGGCAGCGGACGCTCTTGTCCCACGTCGTGAAGACGAGGAAGGCCCCCATCATGTAGTTGTAGGGGTCGATGTAGTACATCCTGCGGGTTGTCAGGAAAACGGGATCGGGATATCAGGAAAGGCGCGGCCTTGGACTTACCAGTACCGCCAGAACTCCTGCATCTGGCTGTAAGGCACCATGACGCCGCAGAAGGATACCAGGGTCACGATGATGATGGGGTTGACCAGGGAGGCGAAGACGGCATTGGGGGTGTACGCGGCAATGGCCTGGCCAACGCCCGTGTAGAGACACTCGTAGAGAATCTGTGCCCTCGGTCAGTCATACAGTCGCTCTCCGGGAGGCGGGGGCTCGACGCGATCAAGGGGGGGGAGAGTACTCACAATGACGACGAAGAGACTTCCGGCAGACCAGGCCCCCGAGGGCAGGCCGGCCGTAAAGTACCAGCAGACGAAGTAAAAAAAGGCGCAGGCGATTAGGTAGGGGAACTCGGAAACGATCAGGCCCGTTACAAAAGGCGCCCAGTGGTACATTTTGCTCTTCTTCTCGCGAGCCTCGTAGATGTCGCGGCGGTCGATGAACAGCGGCTGGAGCTGGGCGATGACGCCGGGCGCCACGAGGATAAAGTTGAAAATGGTGAAGAGGTTCTGCTGGATGTCCGAAAGGCTGTCACCAATCATCCAAAAGGTGAAGCCGTTCAGCAAGGCGAGACTGATGTGGCCGACGATCTTGTTGCTGATGTACTCGACGTTGCGGTAGAGAGACACGTTCATGCGTTGCGTCACAAGCTTGACCTGCGTCCAGATGGGGGCCGCGAATTCGTTTCCGTCGTCAATGAGCGGCGACTCGCGAGCCGCCGCCGTGGCGTTCAAGTCATCCAACTCGAGGCATAGCTTCTCGTACTCGGACGACTGCTTCCAGATCTCTGTCCAGTCGAGCCGGATCTCCGCGCGGCCATGGCCGGTGACAACGTCAATCATGTGCTCGGCCGGGTTAACGTCCGCAGGGCAGGGCTCGCCGTTGCGAGCAAAGTAATCTCGTACCGCAGACGCGTCCTCGCCGATGTCACCAAAGTAGACGGTGCGGCCACCCGTAGTAAGGAGTAGTAAAGTATCAAACTGGGCAAACAGCTGGGCCGAAGGCTGATGAATTGTGACGAGGACCGCCTGGCCAACATCGGCAAGCTTACGTAGGAAGCGGATGGTATTAAAAGCTGCTTGACCATCTAGGCCGGACGTGGGCTCATCCAGGAAGATCAGGATGCTCGGCTTGGCTACCAGCTCAACACCAATGGTCAGGCGCTTCCGCTGCTCAACCGACAGACCGGCGCCAGGGCGGCCGACCAGGGTATGCTCAATATCGTGCAGCTCCAGGAGGTCAACTATAGTATCCACATAGCGAAGCTTCTCCTCATCAGGGATATTGCGGGACTGGCGCAGCAGGGCGGAGAACTCGAGGGCCTCCCGAACAGTCGCAAGCGGCTCATGGATATCAAGCTGTTCGACGTAGCCGGCAGAGCGCTGAAAGGAGAGAGGCAGGGGCCGGCCGTCGACCAGGACCGAGCCAGTGATGGTGCCCTCGGTTTTGCGCTGGGCCAGCACGTCAAGGAGCGTCGTCTTGCCCGCACCCGAAGAGCCCATGAGGGCGCCGAGCATGCCAGGCTTGACGTAGCCTTGCACGTCGTCGAGCAGCACACGGTCGCCCTCGCGCGTCTTGACGACGTAGGTCAGGTTCCGCCAGGTGAAGATGGTCTTGTTGCGGATGAGGCTCTCGTCGTCGACATTGGCGGCTCCGCTGGGGCGGCCGTCCGAGGACGACTCGAGCCCCGCGACTGAGTGGGACTCGGCGTCGGCGGGCTTGAGCAGATGAGCGGCCTGGGCCTGTCTCTCGGGCGGAGCGGAATCAAGAGGCTGCGGCCGCCTTCGCCGACGAGCTGCCACCGGGAGGTGAAGAAGATGGTGAGGGCCGTGTAGAAGACGTACCAGGCGCAGACGACACCGAAGTTGCGCCACGCATGGTCGTAGCTGAAGTCGAGGGCGCCGAGGTAGTCGTCGCCGGTGACGATGGAGGCTCCCGGTCGGGCGCCCAACACGCCGGCGCAGGCCTGGCCACCCAGGCCGGGCCCGTAGCCGGGACCGTTGGGGATGAGGAACTGGCCAACGCAGGCGAGCTCGACGCCGTTGAATTCGTTGGTCAAGAGAGTCTCAAAGGCATAGGCCATGGGGTTGATCCACCATATCCAGCCGAGCCAGGGATGCATCTGGTCCTTGGAGATCATGTAGCCCATGTACACGAAGAAGGTGCCCGTGGCGAGGCTCGACACCTTGTTGGCGGCATCAAAGTTTGGGAATGCGGCGCCGATGGAGCGGAACATCATCGTCATTGCCAAGGCCGTGACGAGGTTTGTGATCCAGTACGTGAAAAAGGCGCCGGCTGTCATCTTGAGGCCAACCATGAAGTAGAAGACGATGCCAAACTGCGTGACCTGGAACGTCATTGTAGGAACGTCGGCGACTATCTTGGAGAGGACAACAGCCACGGGGCGGTATAGAGCGAAGGAGCGGTGCTTGGCGAGGATAGGCCGCCCTGTAAACGAGTCGGTAACCTCGGACAAAGCAATGAGGGCGTTATAGAGGACGGCAAAGAAGAGGGCGCCGCCCTTGAGCAGCAGGCCGGCCGAGTTGTCAGGGGCATCGTAGAAGAGAGAGCCGCCAATGACGGCCTGGAAGAGGGTGGCCGCCTGCAGCATGATCATGGTCGACCTGTCGCCCCACATGATGGCGAACTGCCTGGAGACGGCGGCCCTGATCTGGACGAGCAGGCTGGCGGTCACCGGGGATGAGGCGCCGACACCGGCGTGCTTCTCCTCGGCAACGGCCTCCTTGAGCAGGGCGGTGTTCTCCCGGGCCTCGGGGCTGGAGACATAGTCGCGGCACTCGCGGAGCATCTCGGGCATGATGGGTGACGAGGCGTAGGCGGCGAGCAAGTCTGCGGCGGTGCGTGGGTACGAGTCCTCGTAGCCAGGGGCGATGATACGCTCGATGGGCGCGGTGACGCCGGTGAGGAAGTCGGCCGAGTTGGCGCCTGGCTGCTTGAGGAAGCCGAGGTTGTGCATAAAAGGCACGGCATCCCTCTGGGGGCCATAGTAGACCTGTTTGCCCTCGTCGAGCACGAGGACTTTGTCAAAGTTCTCGTAGATGCCGTTACCGGCCTGGTAGAGGATGATGATGGTAGTGAGACCGAGCACGTCGGTCAAGACGCGCATGGCCTTGATCCACTCGAGGGCGGTATTGGCATCAAGGCCGCGGGTCGAATTGTCCCAACAGAAAAGGCTGCCGCGGGTAGCAAGGCATTCGAGGATAGAGACGCGCTTACGCTCTCCGCCAGAGACGCCGCGATGGAATGCGTCACCGACCTTGGTCTTGGCGGCGTGGGGGATACCGGCGAGGCGTAGCAGGAAGTCCTCGTTATCGCGGACATACTGCTCGGCGCTGGCGACCCCGGGTGGCAGGTGGCGCGGTACCTTGTTGCGGGCGGCAAAGCGGAGAGTGTCCTCGACGGTGAGCGTAGGGAAGAAGACCTCCTCCTCGCCGTTGAGGATGATCTGGCTGCGGTAGGTCTCCGCCTCGGCACTGTCCATGGTGCCGAAGTGGACGTCGCCGCTGATCTCCTCGTAGCCCAGGCGGTTGTTCGATAGGACGTTGAGTAGAGTCGTGCACCCGGCGCCTGGGCGGCCGAGGACGAGCAGCATCTCCCCGGGTTTGACGCAGCCGAACGAGTTGTCGAGGATGGTCCTCATGGGCGCCTTGTACTGCTTTTGGAAGGGCCACAAGCTGGACAGCACGTTCTCGCTGAAGGTGGCGCTGCTGTCGAGGCCCTTGACGGTGAGGTTCTGCCAGGTCACGCCCAGCCGGCGCGGCTTCTCGCCGGCCTGCTCGGCGCGATGTCGTAAGGCGCGGACCTCGGCGGCCATGTGCCACGGGTCGCGGGATCGCGTGGGAAGCTTCTGGAGGTCCGTCGTGCCATCTTCGACCGTCTTGACCGCCGAGTTGACCGAGTCGCTATCTAGCGTTGATGGTGGTAGGCTGGCCATGTCGAATGAAGTCGGAGGGGATGAGACGCCAGCAGGTCTCGTATGAAGAACCAAAAAGGTCTAAACATCCTCGCTGAGCTCGCGGACGGCAGGGCCCTATGTAGTCCCCATTGTCACGAGCATCTGTCTCGGACGGCTGTTGCGTGTGGTGCAGGGCTGGGCGGGATCGCAATGTTGGAGCCGCGAAGATCCATCGTGATTGCAGGTCGGATTTGTTGAACACGCCCGAGCTGATAAATCGTGTCCTAGTGCAGGGAGGTCAGGTCTCGTTACGAAGTTGGTAAGACAGTCGGTCCTTCCCCTACCTTGCCCGGCACGAAAAAGGCTCCTCGGAGGCTAAAAGCGTGATCGATGACAGCTACAGTACGGTAGGGTACAGCTTAATGTCAAGTCTGCAGTCCAGGTCCACGAAAATTGGTGCTTGGTAAACGTGATAACTTTTAGTCGTGCAGTTGAATAGTAATCTGTGCACCATAGCTCTGCGTACTACTTCCAACTTGATAAATGTGTACTGTACGTAGCACGCAAACTATATACGGATGGAACGAAACAAAATTTAATGCTCTAGACCATACTATGGCTGTGGTAAAGTACGCTGTAAAAGCTCCAAGTAGGCAAGTAGGCAAGTAGGCTACAAACAAGTACCTGCTGTGGGTGGGCGCGCTGCGTGTAGTCGTTCCCCCTGACACGTGCCTGCCCCGACGAATGCCTTTGACCGATTGTCTTATCGCCCGTATCGGGCGGTCAGGGTCCGGCCGGGGTTAAAGCAGACCCACCAGGCGCCGTAAATCCTCCGCGGAGGCTTTCTGAATGCTGACGAGTCCGGCCCCACCACACGGACGGCAGTTAGTGTACCGGATCGGATCTAGGGCCCCACATATACGGCAACATGCGTCTAATCTACTTTT
Organism: Colletotrichum lindemuthianum; assembly: GCA_001693025.2. Taxonomy (NCBI): domain Eukaryota; kingdom Fungi; phylum Ascomycota; class Sordariomycetes; order Glomerellales; family Glomerellaceae; genus Colletotrichum; species Colletotrichum lindemuthianum. The sequence goes on along the minus strand of MASP02000238.1, from coordinate 38,202 downwards.
TAAGTCGTGAGTTATTACACTACTGTTGGTGTAGAAACCACGATGCTGATTAGTGAACATGGCACTGAGCCACGCAAGGGGTTCTTGGCCTTAGAACGTCCGGAATTGACTGCGTTTCTCATGCATCTGTTCCCCCTTGTCGGACAGTCCCGGTGCACCCGTGAGTGTGATAGACTCACTCGGGAGGGTTGAACATGGACATGCAAGACGAAGACAAGACGGCTCATTCAGCAATTCTCTACGGCCAGCGCCTCGGGAGGCATTCCGATATCGTCAAGCTGGTGTACTCGCAGAGAAACTGGCAGACTCCAATACACAGGTGACACTTTGAGCAGTCTACTACGTGGCAGAGAGCCAACTTAGGACAAGTGCTGTGAAAGATGAAAACGCAAGACCGCGGAGACGCAAATAGTATGCGAACTGAGTCGGGCTGAATGTCCCAGTGCAGTAGTGGACGAATACATGACGCCTTGATTCAACTGCCTGCACTGGTTGAGTAATCAGGTCCGACAGCTTCACCGTAAGCTACGCCGGCTTCATAGCACATGGGCCATCGTCCGCTGGAAGCGCTGCAAACAACAGTATCCCTTTGTAAAACCCTCCGCGGTGGGTTTAATCAACTACAGCGTGGCATCTTCCCACCACACCGGCTCCTCGGACACATCACCTCTCACCATACCCTGCCTCAGCTTGTGTTACCTCCCAAGATCGACTCCATCGCGACACTCCACTCCACTCCACCCTTCTTCACCCACAAAACACACACACAATGACAGCCACAACGATCCACCCGGGCCAGCAGCGCTCCTCCTGCGAGGGCTGCCGGAAGCAGAAGGCCAGGTGCCAGCGCCTGCAGCCCGGCGACGCCAGGTGTGCGAGATGCATGATGCACAACGTTCCATGCATCGCCGGGCGGCAGAAGAGGATCGGGAGACCGGGACGAGCGGCCGAGAGACGGACCGATCCGGCGCAAGCGACGACCGAAACACGGCAGCCGCGCCCGAAACGGCCCCAATCAAACCCCCAACAAGAATCCGACCACACTCGGAGCGGCTCCGCGTCGCCACCATCTAGTCGGGGCTCGTCGTCGGCGCATCTTCACGGCAGCGCGGGCTTGGAGAACGGATGGGACAGCCGGTCGAGCCCCGGCGTCCAGAGCATCGCCGGCCCGTCCCCAGAATCCTCCCCGCCAGGCTTGCCATTCGGACCCCAGGGAAACGACCCGACGACACACGCGGATGCAATCTTCCACGCCGTCACCGCCTTGTCCCTGATGAACGTGGGCCTCCACAGCAGAACGCAGGCCGTCGAGACGTACAAACACGTCATGACAGTCGAACTCATCGTTTACCAGCGAGGGCCCCTGTACATCAACAACACGACGCTCTCGCAGTTTATTCTCCAAACATCACGCGACTTCGTGACGCTCCTCCACGCCCTGCAGACCGACGTCCAAGGCCGGAAACTGCAGCGCTTGCAAGCGGCGACGTGGGCACCCTCAACCACCGCCACCACCGCCACCACCTCCTCCTCCGTAAACGAGCTGCCCGCCACAATAAGCCTGCTCATCACCAGCATCTTCAAGCAGCTCCTCGACCTGTACGACCTGTACAGCATGTTCTGCTGCGCCCGCGTCGCGAAACTCGCCGACGAACCGGTGGCGCCCTTTCCCGGGCCCGCCGGCGGCGGCGTGTGGCAGCTCACGGACGCGTGTCTGCAGGGCCTGCTCTACACGCAGACGATCCACCGCGCGCTCGAGCAGACGGAGAGGATGCTGGGCATCGCGTGGGGTGCGAGCAACGGCCGCGGCGGTGGCGATGGCCTGCTGTCGCCGAGGCAGATGCATACCCTGTGGCACGAGGTCGGCGGTGAGCTCGGCTCGGGCATCACGCGCACCGAGGCGGTCAAGACTGGTTTGCGAAAGGCCGCGTTTGACCTGCAGAAGCTCATTGCCTACCGCCTGAACTAGAGCGGCCGACTGCTTTCGTCGGTCAAAGAGGAGCTGGGAGGACAGGAACTTGGGCCCAGACTATGCTCGGATTGATGGCAGTCTGAAGAAGAATCTGCAGAGGTTGAGTCACCAAGTTAGTGGAGAGAGGACGCAGAGGCGCGAAAGAAGGGTGGGCATCGCCGCGAAAAGGCAAGCTGAAGCAGGAAAAGACGGCAAAGAAAGAAGCACAAAGGTCCGGAGGGGCGAGAGAGAAAACTGGTCCGAGTTGCATCCTCCGAGAAGCAATACCGATACACCAGACAGTATCGCCCATCAATGTCGGAAGTTTTGAGCAGCTCCAGCAAGTGAGTTGCGTACCCCACGTACGGACGACGTCCAAACGAACCCATGTCATCGCACGGCTGTCGAGGGACACATGACCACTTACGCCGCAGTGTCTAAACAGATTATGATTACTAGGTGGTGACCTGATGCGCCACTATATATACTCCCCGTGATCCAATGATCTACGCTTCTATCCCAGATTGCTCGATCGCATGTGTGTAGCATCATGTATATACAGCCGCAGTCTCCCCGACAGGAGACGCGGGGGAATCAAAGTTGTTTGCTTTTCGTCCCTCTTGAAAATCGTCATTCGTCTCAACGCCATGTCTCAAAACATGATCTCGTCGAAAAATGGTGTCCATCACGTCTCTCTAGTTGAGCTCGCGCCACATGACGGGCAAGAACACGACACTGGCCCTCCACAGGATGAGGATGCCGTCGATGAGAGCCAGCGGCGCCTTGAGGAAACCCAGGGCACTGCCCGAGACTAGGTCGCAGGCGTTGAGCCAAATGGCGAGGAAGGCGACGCTGAAGAAGTGGTAAGCCAGCATGGATGGCTGGTGGACGAGACCACCCATGAGGGCCATGGGCTCGGCGGCGTGGCCGCGCTCAAAATAGGAGAAGCAGCCAAGCTGCAGGGCGCGGAGCTGGCGGTCGTTGGCGGCGAAGAGGGCGTACAGGGCCATGGCCAGGACGTTGATGATGGAGGTGAGGCTCTTGCGGCGCCAGTGGAACTCCTTCAAGACGGCGTCCAGGGCCACGGGGTCGGCGAGGTTGGATACGCGCGAGGGCTGCAGCAGGTCGGAGAGGATGACGCAGTCGTTGAAGGCGACAGTCATGCCACCTCCGGTCAGGGGGTGGCGCATGTTCATGGCGTCGCCGAGAAGCAGCATGCCCTTGGCAGTCTGCCGCGACGGGGGCAGGTATGAGTTGGGCATGGAGCGAGGAATCTTGCCGTCGGCCAGGGCCGCCTCGAAACAGGGCCGCATCTCGGGCGGCAGCGTGGGCATGACGCAGTTCCTGATGTAGCCGCGGACACCGCCAGCGGCTGGGGAGGCCTCGGGAATGTTTGCGGGTACGTCGATGAGCGCGCGGGTCTCGTGGGTGCCGATCTGGTAGAGGAGGACGGGGAAAGCCTTGCCGATGACGACGTGACCGAACCCGGGCGAGGGCATGGGGGCATCGATGAGCTCGAGAGCGTAGAACTTGGACTTGACGACGGGGGCCTGGGGGAGGCAGTCCTTGCGGAACTTGGATGCGTAACCGTCGGCAATGATGGTCAGTTGGCCGAAGAAGTAGTCGTCCGTCTTCGCGCCGGTGGTGGGGTCGGTTGTCTTGGACCTGACACCCAGAACAGTGTCCTGGTCGTCGCCGCGGATGGTCGAAGTGACTTCGGTCTCGAAAATGGTGATGTTCTCCTGCCTCTGGCAGGCCTGGCGGAGGTTCATGATAAAGCGACCGTGGTGAAAGCATCTGCCTTCTTTCTGCTTCGCGCTGGCAGCGGCCTCGCTGTTGACTCCATGGACGACGCGGCCGTCCTCGTCGAAAGAGGGATAGGGAATGTCGACTCCCCTGCCGTGGTAGCTGACCTTGTAGCCGTAGCATGGAATGGCATCGATGCCCTCCAGGGCGTCAGCCAGACCAAGCTGGCGAAGGGCGGTGATACCACCGGGCTGCAGCAGCTCGCCGACAATGCGATCGGGCTCCTTCATCCATCTCTCCAGCAAAATAACGCTTCGTCCTTGCTGGCCAAGGGCGTATGCGATTGCGCAGCCAAAGACTCCAGCACCAACGACAACGACGTCGGCCTCATGGTACTTGCCGCGGCGCTCGGCGCGGGCTTCGGCGGCTGCTGTCGGGCTTTCGATCATTTGAGCGGATTCGGAGCTTCAATTCGAAAAGAATGCAAATGGTAGCTGTTGAAGCTTTGGTTTAGGTGGTGGTGGGGTGAACTCGGAGTCGAGGTCGTGGTTGCTGTCGGACCAAGGTGGGTTTCGCTAGATTGGATGACGCTTCGATAGCGGTCCAGGGGTTGGAGGTATACTTTAGTATTCGCAGTCGCAAATAAGTCCTGGAAGACGTGTGTCGTTGGGAATGTGAAGGAAATCGGTTGGGGGGATTTTGGCTTTAAACCTCGGACGAGCAGTCGATCTTGTGGGATGGAGGGGGGCGAAGATGAATATGAATATCAATGGCCGCCAAGGGGTTTCCCAAACAAACAAGAACGGAGAGGATTGGGAGTGGCCGCCGGTTGTCGGATGTGTCGTTCGTCCGGCCTCGAACCATCCAAAAGGCAGCTCAGAAGAAAAAAAGAAGCCATTTCATCAGCCAGGGCCCCCTGTAGCGTGGGCCTCCTGGGGTGCATGGTTCGCCTGGAGCTACCACTGGTATAGCGGTACTTGTACTCCGTACATAGTGATTATGTACTTGGTTAGGTAAGGTCCCTTAGGTAAGGTAGTGTGCAAGGTGCCAATGTACCCAAGGTATCACACCTCACCAAGTCAGAAGCTCCCTTCCTTACCACGTGAGTTGAGCTGAGGTTGAGGTCCCTCTCCTATGTATCCCGACCTCACCCATTCACTGCCTCTACCTTTCTTTCGACTCTCACAGCCTGAGATGTGGCCCCTGCAAGACGACAAACGAAAGGGACGCCAAAACATGGTGCGGCAAAGAGCGAACAGAGGATCCCACAGATTACCACAAGGCCATCTGAACGACAAGTCGTGCCATTTAGCGGCTCCCACCGTTGGTCGTTGGCCAATGGCGAGCCCTCAATAGGTGCCCACACACCGCTCCATTCACGTGTCGAACGACCGTCACGCGTAGTGTAGGTAAACGAATTGTTGCCCGGCCCAGCCGTCAGACTTTGCCATTGTCCCCTGCTGGTGCCCTTACTTGTAAAGTATTCCGAGCCTTGTTTGACGATTGTCCAACGGCCTTTGCCTTGTACCTCTATCCCGGAGTGCAGCGTGTACTGGAAGTACTGCAACGGTCGAGCTGCTTCCGGCAACTCGGCGCCGTCAAGTGTCCAAGCATCCATCACCCACCAGCCAATCACGACTCTGCCTTCAACCCCATTTCCAAGTTACGGAGTACACCACCGATATTCAGCTCCCATGAGACCCTCTGCCTCCCTCGATTGGAGTGTCTCTCTTTCTCCTTCAGACATGTGAAAGTGGCCCAAGTCCCGCCAGCTGTTTGTGCTATGCATTGCAGCATTCCACCCGATATTTAACCGCGATAGTATCAGACCACATTCTCAGAATCTTGGGTCGAGTTTCACTTCAATAGACCAGCTGCTACAAAGACAACTTGGCACGGCGCATTCGAGCTCCTATTTCTGGTTTTGGTGTCTGAGGAATTGCCTAGACCACCTCTCGTACCCGTCCATCATCTCTCGCGTGATACCCTTGGTAGCGGACCTGATAGCTTCCACAACGTCCTGCATACACACAAGCGCCTCGTCTCCTTCCGCGCCGTTCATGGCCCTCTCCAGTGCAGGCTCCGCGGCCATGGTGACAATCTGCTTAATCTCGGCCCCGGAGAAGCCGTCGCTGAGCCTGGACAGTTCCGCCAGGTCGACGTCCTCCGCCGTCGGCAGCTTTCCGAGGTACAGCTTGAACACGGCCTCGCGGGCGGGGGCGTCTGGTGGGCCGACGTAGACGATGCGGTCGAAACGCCCGGGCCGCAGCAGCGCGGGGTCCATGGCCTCGGGCCGGTTCGTTGCCGCCAGGATGAGCACCCCCGATAGCGACTCGAACCCGTCCATCTCCGTGAGCAGTGTCGTGAGCATGTTGACGGCCCCCTGGCTCTTTGTCGAGCCGCTGCCTGTCCGCTGGCCACCGATGGAGTCGATCTCGTCAAAGAAGATGATGCTCGGGCTGGCTGCGCGCGCGCGCTCGAAAAGCTGCCGCACAGCACGCTCCGACTCGCCCACGTACATGTTGAGCAGCTCCGCGCCCTTGACGGCGAAGAAGTTGAAGCCGGACTCGGTGGCCATGGCCTGCGCCGAGAGCGTTTTGGAGCAGCCCGGAGGTCCGTAGAGCAGCATTCCCTTCGGTGGCGTGAGAATCAGCTTCCTCACTGCGGGGTTGGTCGTTGTCGTGAGGGTAATCATGTTGCGCAGCGCCTTTTTGAGGTTCTCTTGGCCGCCGACGTCCTGCCAGTGGACTGTTGGCGGTTTGAGGTTGATGTCGTGCATGGCGGTGGCTTTCGTGCACCGCAGAGCCGCCTCCATCTCCTCCTTGAGCAGGTGCGGGCGCCCCATCGTGTCCTGATCAAAGCTCTGAAGGAGGCGGTCTTCGGCAACGTCCATGGCGCGCTCGACGAGCGTGGCGAGGTCGTCGGGGGTGAAGGCGTGTGTTTGTTGGGATATTGACTTGAGCACCGCATCCTTGACGTCGTTTTGGACCGGGACATCGAGTGCCTCAAGGATCTCGAGGCGTTCTTTGGCGTTGGGTATTGAGAGTGGGATATTGAACCTAAACCTGGTGGACTTTTGCAGCTCTGGAGGTACGTCCGCCATGTAGTCCAAGCAGGTAGCCACGACGACCACCTTGGGTAGCTCGTCGTTCCTGGACGCCTCCTCGGCGAGCTGGTCTAGCTGTTGACCCAGGCGGTGGACGATGGCGGAGGAGTTTGCCCTGTCTTTGCCAATCAAGGTCTGCAAGCCATCGATCAGGATGATGCTGGGCTGTAGTGACCGTGCCTGCTTGAAAACTTCCTCGACGGTCGAGGACTTGTCGTTGTCCTCAATCCTGAAGACCCTACCCCAGCCCGTCTCCGCAATGCGGGCGAGCATGTGCGACTTGCCGGTGCCTTGTCCGCCATGAACGACGAGCCCGCAGGACTTGTGATGGCCCTTGAAGAAGAATTTGCGATTGAAGCCACGGAGGAACCTGTTCAGTTTCTCCGACTCGGCAAGAAGCCCAGGAATGCGAGCCACCTCGAGCTTCGACACCTCTCGAGTCTCTGGCATCTCGTCGGGCATTTCTTCCGTCTCATCTTCACCGTCGCCTATCCTCGCTTCTGTCGAGGAGACGAATTTGGCGACGTTGTCCTTCCGGCCGTCGACAGATACCACCAAATAGATCTGTTTGGCACCTGGCCCTACGCACTCAAACTTCATACCAGGGAAAACCTGTTCGGCGCGCTCTTTCTCCAAGTCAGCCCCTTCAGTTTGATTCTGTGATCCTGTGACGCTTACTGAGATAAAGCCGAACTGTCCCGTCCAAATCACCGTCCAATTTTTCGTATTCAACCCTCTCAGCATCCGATGTTATGACGGGGAGAATGCGGACTGATTTGGCATCAGGGACCGTTGCCGTCTTCTGGGTCATGGTAACGGTGAGCTGATCGCCCAGTTCGAACCCACAGGCACCACGATAGGCTTCAGTCATGAGAACAATGTTTGGACTGATCCTTTTGTCCGAAAGAGTCCACAGCGCAGCTTCTCGGACTATTGCTGGCTTGTCGCCATCTTGGCCTCTCGTCACAATGCACCGTCGTCCATTGTCGACGCTACCTGTAATTTGGATCAAAGCATCGCGATTGACGTAGATCCGCGACGCGCCTCTCAACGTGGATTTCTCAAGAGTCTTGTCGAACGGCGCCAAAGGCCGCACCTTGCCTTCAATCGAGTTGACCATCATCGCTACTTGGCGATCTCTTCTCTCTCGTTGGTGGTGTTGAATCGAGGACGTATCAGACCAAAGAAAGATACCCCTGCTCTGTAGGGCAAGAGCTCATCGCGTACTGTGGTATTTCTTCGAGTTGCGGCAGGTGCTGGCAGGGGCGCTGAGGGGAGGGTCTGTCTTCAAAAGCGATTACTATGTAGAATGGCGCCTCATCGGTACCCAGCTGGGGTGCTTTACTTTGAACAGAAACTACCTATAGTATGTGGGCTACCTGAGGTGGTAGGCTGGGATATCTGTCGGTCACGGGGCCATTAGGGTTCCGTGTTCCCCTTCGTGATTCCCATCAATACCACTTTTGCCCGCGATGCTTCGTACATGAAAAACGACGAAGATCGGTGATCAGAGCCACTGGGCGTAAAAGATTATCGATTATTGGGTGAGGAGCAAATGAGACGGACTCATACATGACCATCTAGGCCTCGAGAAAGAAATTCTCTTCTTCGTTGTTTCCACAGCTCACTGAGGTCTCTTCATGTGGGTTTTCTGAAGGCTCATTCGCAGACTTTTCTTTTCCACTCCAAAATTTTCACAGTGTGTACCATGTCATTGGGTCCTTTTGGGCTCTGACACAGCGTTGCTCCAGAAAGACTCAAGTGTCTCAACCCAGGCGATGAACTTCAAACTGCAAATTCGTCCCCCTTCGCGTTCCGAGATTCTGTTCATTTGTGTTCGTTTCTTATCTGTTGAGTAAAAGAAGTTGCCAGTCAATAAATATGATTTTGGTTAAGATTTGTCTGTGTCTTTCCATACCTTGGGTCTCTCGAAAATAAAATTCCCGGTCATCAAAGGATTGAAATCACTAACAATCTTCCCACTCGGCCCCACCTCAGCTAAGGTCCAGGTCCCGCCCGTTGGAAAGTGCGTCAAGGGCGTGCAGGTGCAGGTGCATGGAGGTACCTAATCGAAAGTACTTCCGGCCCAGCAGCATCGTGGAAAGTCAGAGCTTGAACATTGTTGATTGTCCAATTCCCACCACCACGACCTCTGCCGGCTGCCAATTCCCTCGCGCGAACTGCCGCACACTGGACGGAAACCCATCACCGGCACTCGGCCAAATCTGCGCCGCCGGCCGCTCTTCCAAATCCATGCCATGGGCTGACCTGCGAGGGCTGAGCAGCTCGACCCGAAGAGTTGCACGGATGAACACGACAACCGTCGCCCGACGACAGCTCCCGCTGCTGCTGCTCTCCAACAAACCGACTGCGTCTCCGTCACAATGCCAAACGTGTAGCATGCGTGGCTTCGCGACCGATAGCCCGGGTGACGGCATTAGAAACAGGCGGAGGAAGAAGAAGGACGCGACGCCGTCGATATTCGAGGAAATCTTCCCCAACGACGACATCACCACACTCTCCCGCCCACGCAACGCAACCAAGGTCGAACAAACACCAAAGAAGGATCAGGTCAAACTCCGGTACTTGACCTCGACGACAGACAAGTCGGAGGTGACAGAGTACAGGGCGAAACGGCGAGCGCATCACGAAGAGACCAAGAAGTGGGCAGCATCCCAGATTCCGGGGCTGCTCAACCCAAAGGCAAAGACAAATCCAGCTACTCCGCCACCGGGGCCAACGGATGGTAAATGGGGAGCTTTTTACGAAAACAAAACAGCGCCGTCAACGACGCAAGAGATCGGGGACGAAGCACAAGTCGAAGCAAAAGATGACGGGCCACCTTCGCTCTTCGACGAGCTCTTCAAGACGGAGGAGGTCGCGACGCATGCAGCATCCGCAACGAGCGACCGCGTTTCCCTCGCCAAGGGCGTCGACCACAACGACCTGCAGTCCTGGATCGACTCACTCGCCAGGGAACAGGGCGACGACACCGCCGAGGCCGCAGACAAGCCACGACCGGCCTTGCTCATCCTCTCCAACGCCAGCGCGAACCTCGCCGAGAGCGACTTCTACCGCGTGGGACCTCAGGGCCAGCATCTCGACGGCTGGAGCGCCTCCATCCGCAAGGGTTCGTCGCCGCCAAAACAAAAAAAACTCCCCGCCGCCTGAAGTCGCGCCGCTAGCTAACACGCAGCCCAGTCCTCCAGGCCTACGACTACAACAACCTGCAACCCATGGGCCGCTACTTCATCCTCTTTGACTCGCACGTCGCCGCCGCCTCGTACCAGGCAGAGGCCCAGCGCCGCCACACCCTCGCCCGCCGCGCCCTCGCGTCCCCCGCCGCACCCATCACCGTCAACCCCGAATCCGCCCTCCAAAACGACCAAATCTTCACCCTCGCGCCGCCCTCCAGAGCGCCCCTGAGCCTCCACCTCTACAAACTCAACAAGGCCACCGAAACCAGGTTGCAGACCTTCAACATCCAGGGCCTCCTCAGCATGACCCCGGACCCCCCTCCGCGCGCGGGGTCTCACGTCGTGCTCTCCCTCGAAGGCGGCACCCTCGACCAGCGCACCCTGACGCTGTGGATCCGCCGCGACGCCCGCGACCGAAACCTCGGGTGGCCGGTGCAGCACATCCGGCCCTACTTCCCGCCAAAGGTCAACCGCAGACGCGTCGCCGAGACCGTCGTCGCGGAGCACGACTTGGAGAGGACAGACGACTCGCCGCCTCCCTCATCGGAACCGGAACCCATATCGTCCAGAGGAGATCCCGGCGACGAGACGGCGAGGTCCATGATTTTCGTGCTCTCGTTCCCCGACGTCCACGAGGCGCGGCGCTTCGTCAGGGCCTGGCATCGAAAGGAGCTGATCAGACCGCGCGGCCCGACCGTGACTGTAAACACCCACTTTGTTTGGTAAACAGAAGGAAAAAAACTCTGTATGAACAAGCTTGCATCATATTGATGAATACCCGACATGTCAGACGTCGTTGGATGGCATATTCCAGCGTCTCGAGGCATGTCGACGTTTCACTGCTTCCAAAGCGGCAGACATGTATAAAAAGGATGTAGTATAAAGCAAATCCCAAAACAGAAACCCGAAACTCCAGACCAGATACTTGCTCTCTCTAGCATGGTGTGATGAGTAGGCAAGCGCGCAAGGCAGACAGTGACAAAAACACCATACACAAAATACTTTCTTGCCGGGCGGGATTCTCTAGAAAACAAGAGATAAAAAACGAGAGGTAAGATTAAGGAAAAACGGCGCCGTCAGGGTCGACGTCGCCGCTTTACACTTGCCCCAACGTCCACGCCGGCCAGTCCTCCCCTCATTTGTGTGCGCAGATGGGGGTTTCCGCTCAAGACCCGACATTTCCCCATCCCTTCTTCCGCCCCATCACCAGAACCATCGTGGGGCCTGCTCCTCGCTTGGCGTTACCCCTTTTCTCGGCCTCCCTCCATGTAGTACTCCTTGCGGGCCTTTGTGGCGTTGGGGTGCAGCCAGGCTGCTGTAGAATTCCATGCCGGGGTCTTCTCCTTCTCCCTTCCCGTGGTCTGCGAAAGTGTAAATCTCCGTCATTGACGAAAAGGGACCGAAAGAAGCTGGTATCGCAGGACCGACCCTTTGCTTCCGGGAAACAACAAAAGCAGCGCGAATCGGGCGACGTGACCGTTTAACAGCACTTTCCACCCGATCCGCTCGACTCGCCAACGTTCACGCCCGAGGCGGCGGGTTGCTCGTTCTTCTGGTTGTCGATTAGGCGCTTCTTGATGTCTGCGGCCAGCGAGTAGAAGGCCTTGTCGATGTTGATGTTGCTCTTAGCTGAGACCTCGAGGAAGGGAATGCCCAGCTCGTCAGCGAGTTGCTGGCCGCGCTCCGTCGAGACGACACGTTTCTCTTCCCAATCACATTTGTTGCCAATGAGAATCTTGTTAACGCCCTCGGTGGCGTGCTGCTCGACGTTCGCGAACCAAGTGCGGATGTCTATTGAGGAGAGTCGGTTAGCTTTCACATGTCCACCGTCGTGTGGGGACGCTGCATGCGGTGTGGACGGTAGAAGCGACTTGCGGTGTGGGCGATTTGCTCACGAAAGGGAGGACGACGTACTGTTAAAAGAGCGCTCGTCGGTGACGTCGTAAACGAGCAGAATTCCCATGGCTCCTCGGTAGTAGGCAGTGGTGATGGTACGGAAGCGCTCCTGGCCGGCGGTATCCCAGATCTGGAGCTTGACACGCTTGCCGTCCAACTCGATGGTACGAATCTTGAAATCGATGCCGATGGTGGTGATGAATGAGGGCGTGAAGGAGTCTTCGCTGAAGCGTAGCAGGCAGCAGGACTTGCCTACGCCCGAGTCGCCGATCAGCAACAGCTTGATCTGTGGGTGGTGAGGTCAGCCACATGCGTACAGCCATACTTGTCCTCAGCACGGGAGTGTTGACAAGTTCTCCTCAAGATGATCCGGGCAGCAAGCGTTACGAGAATATAGACAAGTCGCAGGAAACCCGGCTGTGGCAAGGGATTCGACACGTACAAGAAAGTCGTAGTTGCGGTTGCTCGACATTTTGGCGGCGGGTGGTCAGGAAGACTGAACCGAGGGGGCCGAATTCAGTGGAGAAATGAGGTATTCGTTTCGAGCGGCGGAGGACAGCGGATCGAGTTTGAGTTTGAGTGCGTAAATGGTATCGCGATGTCGTCGTGGTGCCGAAAACAGGGAAGTCGATTGAGATGAAGTGGAAGTCGACTGGGAGACGTGGTGCGGTTCGTCGTGGTGTCGTAGTAGTGAATGTACGTACGGCACCCTGCAGACGAGGCGACGGGAGGCACTGCTTGTTGTTGCTGCTGCTGCTGCTGCTGCTCAGGTGCTCGCTGTATGCTGTACAGTGGACAGTGAACAGTTTACTGTGAGGGCGAGGGGGGCAGGTATGGTAAGGCACCTTATAGGTAGTGTAGGGCACCTATTAGCGTGCTAGCGTCCGCCGAATTGCAGGACATGTCCTTGGGGAGCAAGTAGCACCTATTGTCTGCGGTCTTGCTGTACTTCAGTGCTGACCCGACTGACCAAAGATAAGATGAGCCCATTGGCTCTTAATCATTCTATCCGCACCTACGTGCCTTACCTTACCTACCTTACCTTAAACCTGCAGGAAACGACCACAGCTCGTTGTCGTCTCTCCAGGTAGGCAGGTACCTTTAGGTAGGCACGTAGTCGAGAGCGAGATCCAGGTGCACGTGTGCCTGATAGGGGGCACAAACAAGTACCGAGGTAGGTACGCGAGGTAGAATGGTACGCGCGAACAGCTGGGCCACGGCCTCGCAGCTAGGTGGGCTTCCATTCGCCTTGAACTCGGCGCGACTGGTCAGCCCGATTTCACACTGTAACGTCACTGGCCATTAAGTGGCATCTGCTGTCTGTCGGTTTGTTCCAGCAGTTTGAGATGGTGTCCTTCCGAGGTGCCGCCAAGGAGACCTACATACCTAACGCAAAGATGTCGGATCGGCGTTTGGGAGGCCCTCTCTCAATAGATTGACCTGCCTTATGCATATAGGTATCTATCTACGTACCCGTGCCTCAATCAACAATTCACCTTGTTGTCGGCCTAAGGTAGGCCAAAGAAGCAAAGTTGAGTTGCAATGGAAGCAACCGTGCTGAACATGCAGAAATGCAGTCCCTCTGTTGCAGAAACCATAGTAAACTTTGTCATGCGCACAACCATATCCAACATGAATGCCGACGAGCCTTTCTTTCCATGCGATGCGGAGTGGCCTGGGCAAAACCGTCCAGATGTGTTTACCAGGCAGCCAGTTGAGGCATCGTCGCAAGTACTTGGCTGATGGCGCCCAGCTCCCGCCTCTTCCAAGCCCGCAAGGAGGTGCAAAGCCACAACAACGTCATTGCACTATCCCGTCTTGCCCTCATGACCTGGGCCAGGCGTGGTCACACGTCAAATGTTCAACTTGATAATCACAGAGGCCGACAGGCTACCTGCCACATGAGGAAATGTGCCAGCACCACGCTCAATTGGTCAATACAAACTACTTTTGGTCGAACCGCCTTCTAAAGTAACAAATGCCGCCTGCTAAGCTCCGGTACCGCTTTGCGATGCTCCCGTCCCTTGACAATTCGTAATGACTCCAGCGAGTGTACAGACATGGTACAAAACCAACCAAATGCCGTACTTGCTGTGCTGTGTATCGCTTAGTGAAGTGAAGTGACTCCCAATGCTGAAACCCAGAAGGCCGTTTATCCACGCAAACCATTCGTTGCACCTCATCATCAGTGCAGCCACCGCGCGTATGCCCATCGGATTCGTTTTAGGGCCATAACGTTCACCTCGACGCTCTTGAGGTTGGCAAGATCGTCGAGGTCGGCGAGGAACTCTCTGTGCCTGTCGCGAGGGAGCACCTTCAGCATGAGATTGCGCAGCACGTGAACCTCGCAGAGAAGCAGACCGTGATCCTTGTAAGACAGCACGTTCTGATCCGTCGGAGTCGATACCGAGAAGATGCGAGCAATGTTGCGCAGTACCCTTATGCTCTGTCCAGCCTTGTGGCTGCTCCTCGCTCCCTTGCGCGCGCCAAAGATTCCGCGGAGGTACTGGACGATGCCGATTGATACGAGGACTCCGGGAGTCAGTCCGATGAAGCCAAATACGAGCTCTTGGCTCTTCAGCAGCGAGTCAATGCCACTAATGGCCACTTCCAAGTCGACCTTGGTCTTTTGCACCTGGATCAACAGGGACCGGATGAGATCACCCTTGACCGCGCCAACAAACGGGCTCCGCAAGTCTTTTTCGAACGCCCGGAGCACAGGTGTGACGTCTCCCTCGCTGACCTTCATCCTGATATCGGCAAGCTGGGCATCCGTGAGCGAGCTGCCCTCTCCGGCAAAGTGAGGCTTGTCCAGGGCAAAGTCAACGACCATCCGTTCGAGGCTTTCGCGATCGGCCTTGAGGCTATCGCGGCTCATGAGGGCTATTTCGCTACTGGAATCGTGTCTGATGGTTCCGACAATCTTGCGAGTCGGCTCAACGACCCAGTTGAACCAAAAGTCCCGTACCGTCGCTCCAATGTCCGTAACCCAGCTGATGATTTCGGCGCGTCTGTTGGTAAGAAGGCGCAGAACAGTCGTCGATGACAGCAAGGCAGCTGTTGCGGGCAGCCAGTAGCGGATTAGTTTCGAGGGGCGGCCGTTCTCGCGGACAAGGTTTTGCGTGCAGGCGATTTGGTTGGGAAGACCCGTCTTCAGAATCTTCAAAAGGCGTCTTGCAACGACGGTCGGCTTTTCCTGGGTGCCGGCATCCTCGGCGAGAATACTGAGCTCGGGATCATCATCGACGCCCTGGAAGACCTTGTCCTCAAACTCGCCGACGCCGTTTTGGATGGCCGAGACTTCCTTGAGAACCATGCCCATGAGAGCTACGCTTCTTTCCACCGTGCCCTTCCAATCGAGGCTGTTGACGCCGGCGTCGCTTTTGTCGTCATCGTAGTCGACCGCGATGTTGAGGCCCTCGTCGACCAAAACGCCCAGGCCGCTGGCCGTGAGCTGGCGCAGTCGCTTGAGACGAGCCAACTTCTGCCTGGCTTTACCACGGCTGAGTGCAACGGGCGATAAGACGCGGCGCTGAAGATTGGTAATGGAGGATTCCCGTATGCTGTCACGCACGATGCCGTAGAACTGCCGCCATTGCTGAGAGAGTCCCGCCCGCGTGTACACAGCAAATCCACCGGGTGCATCGCCGTTTCCGAGTTGTTGGATACGGCGCTTGCTTTGACGATAGACATCTTGTGTGAGATCCCACAGACGTATCGGCGACGTCTGAATGGTGTAAAGGCTGCTGTAAGTATAAGAGCTCAAAACCTCGTCCCAATACCATATATCATCGTTCAAGGGGATGATCTGATCCAACAGGGTTTGCAAAATGACTCCGTACGTTTGAACGGTAGCTTTGCTGATAAGCAGCCACTCAAGTTCGGACTCGTAGTCATTCTGGGCGGGACCGATTACCTCGCCCTCTCGAGGTTCGTCGTTTGCCTCGTCTGCCTCGTCTGCTTGGCCTGCCTGGATTACTCGTTCTGAGAGCTTTGACTGCTCCAAAAGGGACTGTATTTGTTGCGACGACTGCAGGGGAACAGACGACGAGGTAGTGGATAGAGCCTTTACGATGCGGAGCAGGTCGTTGACACGGGGGGACGACAAGGCGGCCACGTCACCCGCGCTGAACTGACCGTACGGCTCAAAGGCATCTTCATCATCTTGGTCGTTTCCGTCAGTTTCCTCCAAGGCGCCCAGACCCAAAGAAATACGGTCCAGCTGTGCGTCTCTGCGACGGACTTGGCTGTGGGCCGCGAAAGCTTGGAGTTAGCCGCTTGTTTTTGTTGTTGAGACGCCCGACGAGCAGGCAAAGCGAAAGGGGGAAAAAACATGAGACGGGAGAACTGACTCGGCCACAACAGACATTATTACTTCTCACTCGGAGAGCGTCCCTCCTTCACGTTCATAAGGCGAGTTGGCTGTGGACTCGACAATAAGGAGGATAATTGTAGTTCACGTGTTGGTGCGTTGAAGATTTGGGTTCAGATGTCAGGTATCTGCTGCGTAGGTACCTGAGGTAAGGCAAGGTAAGCGACTGCCCCGGGCAACTGCGGTGTTGTAATACGTAGTAGAATGACGGTGTGGGTGCTGCACTTGACTTAGTCAGCAGAAGACGCCACTGACGACCCTGACCGCTACTACCTAATTACTGGTGCACTCGGGAAAGCTCTCGTCAACAGGTCAAAGATTTACTCAGTCATTCGACGGGACGTGAGGAAGGCCGTCGCTCCCAGACGTGTCGAGACACAACGAACAGGTAGCCTGAGCCAAGGCAGTTACAAAGATTGCAGCATGAGACGGAGAACGGCGCCAGGGGGTGTGATCATGTCTTGAGAGCGTATATCGCGTCAACAAGAGCATTTGGAGGGTTTCTGCAACCAAAGCTCACAGACAGCCGGCCTCCGAGTCGGACATCACTGGGCCAGACCACGCCATGATGACATGCTCATAGCTTGACGATACTGAGGTGTAGTCAGCCGCAATACTTTCAAGTAATGGCGGTACCGAAGCGGCTTAGAAGTGGGGGGAGGCCGAGACTTGGTGACAGGTGCACGAAGGCGGCGCGGCGCGGAGGTCGGACGAGGCCACCGATAACGCGAGTCTAATCCGGCTATCTGGGGCGGCAGAAGAAACTTGGCTACGAGTACATCAAGTTGCGGCGCAGGCAAGATCAATGGCAGACGGGAAAGATTGGTGATGGAATCGAGCGACCCCTCCAAAATCGTATTCGGGTTCGATAGTCCATGTGGCCCGTGCGATGGTACGTTCCAATAGCTCACCTGACACAGGTACGCAGTGCACACCACCAGATTTGCCGTCGTGGACTTATTTTCTGGAGGTGCGAGGTAAGGTAGACCACGTCAGGCAAATTGGGAAGGAAACCCATGTTTGACGACAAGATAGGGCTACGCAGTATCCGTACGCAGTACTTTGTATGCAGGTTTCTCACATGTGGTCGGCGTCCTGTTCAATGCCCGAATGGGACGCAATGGGCTCCAGTCAGTGTCCACGTCTCTCATGTGGCTCTGCTGTCGTTGCTAGCTCTCGCGCTCAAGTAACTAGTGTACTGGCCTTGAGCAGTCGTATCCGTATCCGACCATACACGATGGTGTTTTGCACGACTGGGTGCTGACAGGATGGAAGAAGCTGGATAGCTTGTCCCAGTTGTTCTCAACAGCGCGGCAATGATACCTACCCACCTACCTACATAGTAAGCTCAAGTGCCTTACCTTGAGGCAGGTCTTTCATGAAACAAACACCAAGTTCGTCCAGAAACCGAAGCAAAAAAGGAGCTCTATCCCATGTTCCATTGCCCCGTGCGCGCTTCGGTGTTTGCGCCCAGTGGACAATGTCCCTACCTTGAGGTACCAGACCAGGTGGCTTCAGCTCCTTTGCTTCAGCGACCTTTGCCGGTGACACCCCACTGACGAGCAACCCTTCCCAGTAAGTGCGTTTTGCCCCCCGCGACCTCCCTCACACACCGCCCGACCCAGTCGCCAGGGCTAGCTTGTCTCCCATTGGCCCTTTTCCTTCTCGGAAGACGGAAGGACCCACGGCCTGCATGGCCTCATGTCCAGGCGCAATACGCCATTGGCTGCTTCTTCAAAAGCTCATTCAGAGATGCACATGGGTACTTTGTACCTTGCACATGGAACAAAACTTCAAGTCCCTAGCCCGCCCAGCCAACGTAGCAAAGGTACAGAGTACGCAGTCCAGCTAAAGCATTTTTCTGCGGTTTGCCATTTCCTTTCCCCGTCAACCGAAATG
The DNA here is from genome assembly GCA_001693025.2 of Colletotrichum lindemuthianum. Lineage (NCBI taxonomy): Eukaryota > Fungi > Ascomycota > Sordariomycetes > Glomerellales > Glomerellaceae > Colletotrichum > Colletotrichum lindemuthianum. Next base: position 20,035 of record MASP02000238.1, on the reverse strand, counting down.
ATCCATGGATAAAACCTCAACAAGACCCGATCCTAGGCCCCTTCTTTTGCCTCTGTCGCCCGCTACGTTTCCTCCCCCATTGCCACTTAACACGTCCCGAGGCATCTCGAGGTGGCTTCCTCCTGCCCGTCCTTTATCCACAACGACAAGAGGCATATATACCACTCCAGTCCGAGTCCGGTCCTGAGCATACAGAGCTTTTCCACAACCAACACCGCAGACTTGCGCCCCCCGCCATCATGGCTGCCTTTATGTGGGTGCCCACTGTCACCTCCGAATCCTCGGTGGCCCCTGATTTCGTACAAGGAGAGAGCGAGCGCAAGACGTCTTGCTAACGCGTCCAATACAGCAACTCGACCGTGATCAACACGGCCTTCAACCACACCCAGCCTTACTTCAGCGTCTTCGAGGAGGTCTCCAAATACAATGTACAGCTCAACTACTTTGAGCGCCTCTGGGCCGTATGTGACACTCGATCCGACTCGCCTTCAGACGCCGCGGCTAACACTCTCTTCTTAGGCCTGGTACCTTTGGATGCAGAACGACACCCTCGCTACAGGTATCATGAGCTTCGTCATGCACGAGACCGTCTACTTTGGCCGCAGTCTGCCCTTCATCATCTTCGACCTCATCCCCTGGTTCCACAAGTACAAGATTCAGCCCGTGAGTCTTGGTTCCGGCCCTGCGTATCCGATGAATGCGCGCTGACATGAGCAATAGCAAAAAATGCCGACAATGAAGGAACAATGGGACTGCGCCATGGTCGTTCTCATCAGCCACTTCACCGTCGAGCTCCCCCAGATCTGGCTGTTCCACCCCCTGGCTACCTGGTGCGGCATGGAGTACGGCGTGCCTTTCCCTCCTCTCTGGAAGATGGCCATGCAAATTTCCATCTTCTTCGTCATGGAGGATACCTGGCACTACTGGTTCCACCGCGCCCTGCACTACGGACCTCTCTACAAGGCTATTCACAAGCTTCACCATTACTACTCGGCTCCTTTCGGTCTCGCTGCCGAGTACGCGTCGCCCATCGAAGTCATGCTGCTGGGTATTGGCATCGTCGGCTCGCCCATCTTCTGGGTCACCCTGACCGGAGACCTGCACCTCCTGACCATGTACGCCTGGATCGTCCTGCGTCTCTTCCAGGCCATCGATGCCCACAGCGGCTACGACTTCCCCTGGAGCTTGCGCCACTTCCTCCCCTTCTGGGCCGGGGCCGACCACCACGATCTTCACCACGAAAAGTTCATTGGCAACTACGCTTCTAGCTTCCGCTGGTGGGACTACTGCCTCGACACCGAGGCCGGTCTCGAGGCCCAGAAGAAGCGCCGCGAGGCGAAGCTTAAGCAAATCAAGGCTCAGAAGGCCCAGTAAGTCCTGTGCTGCTGGGTCCTGGTCGCGTGGCTTTGGTTAATGGCGTCGACTGGATAGAGTCGAACACGCGAGAGTCAACATGCTCACGCGCGACTGGTAATTGGCATGTGGGACCCTAGACGGTGTCCTTTTGATACGATTTAGACGCGGCAGAGACGACACCGCAAGGAAGCGAATGACACGGCCGTATTCTTGGCCACGTGGTCACGTTAATCATCATTTGAGCGGCGTTCGAAGAGGGACTGATGGGGTGCGCGCAAAATACCGACGTATTCTGACGTATATATTTGGGCCGGCCACCCGGAACACGGCATTGTAGTAACTTATCTAATCACATCACGATGCTTTTGGCCTTCCTTCTATGCGTTGATACCGTATCATACCTGGCAGAACGACGTGACAGGCCCTCCGCGGGAAGCCTCATCTGCCAATTTTGTGCACTCAGCTGCCTTAAATTCCGCATCAGTTCTTGGGCTTTGGCGTGCAGCAGTCCCCTGCCGTGCCGGCAGCCTTGTCGGCCAGGCCGCGAATACCACAGCTCGCGGTCTCGGAAACGTCTGCGGGCGGCGCATCAACCTCACCAAAGTCCTTGGCGAGGGCGTCACAGATCATGGCGAGCTTGAGGTCCTTTCCGGAGAGACCCTTTGGGTTGTGCGTCGTCCAGCGGACAAAGGTCGTGTTGTACACCTGCGGCTCGCCGTCAAGTTTAGTCGCGTTCAGGACAAGATGACGGGGGAAAGAAGACGGGTGTTTGGTACTCACGTTGGACCATTCAGGGTGGTGGTTGTGCGTTTTGCATTGCAGGCTCACGGCCGTCATGAAATCCTGTTTCCCCGTTTCTCAGCACACCCGCCTTATATCCCAGAGGATGAAGCAAAAGCGGAGGACAGAAAAAAGAAAAGAAAAAGAAACTATTGTGCGCAGAGTGCGTACCCACGTCTTTGCAAAGTTCTTGAACTTGAAGCTCCGCTCAACTGCCTCGCCGTCGTTGACGAGCGCCCAGCGGCCCTGGGACAGGAGCGTCGTCAGACTCGGGGAGAGCGACGCTTCGTCTGAACCGGCGCTGAAGCGGGCCCGCTGGGCTGCCGAGGGCGAGGGCGAAGTGGACATTTTGCGGTGCAGCTGGGGCGGTAGGATGGGGTATGCTGTTGACGATTTGGCGACTGGCGAGAACGGGCGCAGGGTTGGGGCGATACGGCGCAGGGTTTGGGCGGTCATTGCCGGCTGCGAGGTGAGGGTGCGGATGTGATGTAAGTTGTGTGTATCGTGACGAGTTGTGATGTAGGTACCTCAAGTTGGCTGTATGGTTGGAGGGTGCGATGTTAGAGATGTACACCCCTGTCTTGGTTAAAACTGGGTGGGGAGCTGGTCCTGTGATAAGGTTGTCTGATAACAGCCCAAGCTCCTCAACTACCTACTCTCAAGGAAATGCCCTCTTTATTTTCCCACGTTAATTGAGCCTCGAACAGCCAAACGACGGTATCAGGAAGCTTGAATTCCATAACTGCCATGGAATTTGTATGAAGAAACTCTCGATTGGATTGGGTTGATGTTACGGTGTCCATGGTAAGTAGAGGTAAGCTGCACTTCACCAACGCTAGGGCTTGCCAGTTCTTCAACATCTGGGTAGCCAAATGTGATTTATATTCCCAACCATCTATCTACTTTACTTGTCTCACATCCCAGCGTGTCAATTTTAGGGGAGGTATTCCAGATGAGTTCTGGCATAAGATGGATCACATCCATGCCATCTTCATCTTGTCTTGCAACGAATCGCCACTGAGCCGATTACGGCGCCCCATATTCCCGGGTTCACTGATCCTTCAGTGAACTCTTGTCTGCATGAGGAAGGCGACCTTGACCATTCGTCGTCTACTTCGTTGCCCGTTCTCCTTAAGCGAGAGGACTTGGCAATAGCCGATATGGTAACGTGGGACAAGTCGATCCTTCTACACGGTCTTGGGCGGTACCCCGCGCTTACGTCCTGGGGTGACGGTTCCAATCTGACAACGCCGGCAAAACATTCGTACGACATCTCTTGGAACGACATCTCTTGGAACGACATCTCTTGGAACGACATCTCTTGGACGACATCTCTTGGAACGACATCTCTTGAAACGACATCTCTTGAAACTACTCAAAGTTCATTTGAACTCACCTCATCAAGACCAATTGCGCGAGAGCTACACTCTCCGACTGAAAAAGGCCCAACAATCATCTGACAGCGCTTCCAAGTGAAGACTCACCTCTCTGCAGACAACATGCGCGTTCCTTACCGACCTGCTTCCGAGGCATCATCAGCCCCAACCAGTGAAGCAGCACCAGATACCACTCAACACAACACAATGGAGCCTCGATCCCAACAGCCCAAGCTGGTCGCGGAGTCGACAGCCACCATCATCACGGCTGATCTCCTCATACCCGGCCGTGGCGAGCCCATTTACGATGCCGCCGTAGCCATCAAGAATGACAAGATCGCCTTTGTCGGCCCTCAGAAAACCCTGCCAGAGAAATATCGCTCGACTGAGCCTGTTCATGTCCCAGTCGTCATGCCAGGGCTCTGGGACGTCCACGTGCATTACCTGGGTCTGGACGTCGTCACCAGCATCTCTGGCGGGCTGAACCAATTCCTACCCGGTTCCAGCGCTCTCATAGGCGCCATCACCGTCGAGGACCTCGAGAGCACGCTGATGGCGGGTTACACCTCTGTACGCGAACTCGGCGGGCACGGAGGCGATCTCGTCCCCGGCATCGAGAAAGGCCGCCTCGTCGGACCGAATGTGTACTCCTCCGTTGCGGCAATGTCCATCAGCGGCGGACATGGCGACGAGCACGATGCGCCCATTGAGAGCGTATTGCGGTTCGCCAAGTGTGGCGGGCCGTGTTCCATCGCAGACGGCCCCGACGAGTGTACCCGGCAGGTGAGGTTGCTCGTCCGGCGCGGCGCGCGCTGCATCAAGGTCTGCTCGAGCGGCGGCGTGCTCAGCTTGCTGGACGACCCGGAGGACAGACAGTTCTCGGATGCCGAGCTCAAAGCCATCGTCGAGGAGGCTGCGAGGAGTCGCCGGTCGGTGGCCGCCCACGCTATCGGAAAGGCGGGCATCCTCGCGGCTCTGAGGGCGGGCGTGAAGAGCATCGAGCACGGCATGTATCTCGACGACGAGGTTGCCGACGTGATGCTTGAGCAGGGTGCCATTTTCGTCCCCACCCATCACATCGTCACAAGCCTGGCCAAAGACACTTCGCAGCTCCCGCCGGTGATGGCGCGCAAGGTCGAGAAGCTCGTCCAGAAAGCCATCGACTCGTACCGGCTGGCCATCAAGAGGGGCGTCAAGATTGCCCTGGGGACGGATACGATCAGCAGCGTTCGCTCAAAAGATATTGCCCATGGGAACAACGCCAAGGAGCTGTACTGGGCCGTGAAGAACGGCATGTCGCCGTTGCAGGCGATAGAAGCCGCCACGGCCAACGCCCCGGAGGTCCTGGGCGGCATGGCGCCGTTGAGCGGCCAGTTGAGGGAGGGTTTCGACGCCGACCTCATCGCCGTCGCGAAGAACCCCTTGGAAGACATTGAGGTTCTCACAAGAAAAGAGAGCATCACCCACGTCTGGAAGGGTGGCAAGTTGTTCAAGTCTCCTTGATGGGCGATTCGTCGGGTTACCCCCGACATGTACGTATTCTGAATGAACGTGGCCAGCCCATGAAACCATAAAAGTAAGAATGTCCAATCGGGAATCAAGACTGATAACTCAGCGGTAATCCGCATTGCCTCAGTCAGCGATTGTTGCTTTCTTGTGCCACAAATCGTCGCCAAGGCAGACGCCGTGACTGCCATCTCTTGCGTTCCTTGGGCTTTTCGACGACGCAACTGTGGCTTGTTGCAGTGCGACGATTCCTGCCGTCAACCGCGGAACTCCTGCAATCGCCATTGTGGCCGATTGCTCGTTCGATATTGGCATTCGAAGGGACATGGCTTCAGTAGTTAGTTGAGCGGGGCGTCTGTAGTCGCAACGCTTACTGTGCACACTGCATGCTTGGAATGACCTTACAGATGCATTAGCGAGCTGTCGAATACAGGCTTAAGGTTATTAGTTCTGGCCTGATATACCCTCCACGGCGGCAGACATGCATGTTGAAGTGGTGGAAGGGGTATCTTCCAGTTCGGTGGAATTCGGAATTACCCCCACAACACGGGACCTGGGTTGCTCTCCAGCCCCGGCGTGGGAGATCACAGAGGACAGTGATTGTAATCGTGATGTCTGATATCGATGGCCTACGGAGGCTAGCGGCACATCGCCCGCGACGGGTTCGAGCTGAGGTGATTTGTTGTTGAGGCTGTTTTCTTGATGGGTGGGAGGTTTCGTTGTAACGTAGGCTTGACTAACAACCCCGTATGCTCTCAGATCAAGTTCGTAGGGACCTTTTTGAGTAGAGAGGACAGCCATGCGGCGAGCAGACACTTGTGGCTGACTGGTTAGACACGAGACTAGAAACGATGGTCTTTTGAGAATGGCACGCCGCGTCTCCGAGTTTAGTGTAATCGGACCCTACTTGACTATAGTGAATAAATTTATGGCGAACAAATGATGAGTAGTTCTTTCGTGAAGGCCATGCACTGTATCGTATGTTCCTGCGATGGCCATGGTGGTCCCGAAATCTGCAGAGCCAGCCACGTGCTGGGAATTCCATCGCAGACGCCGCAAGTCGCCTCAGTGGCTTGCCTCGTACAACTGCTGCTTAGGGTAACGAACATCTGTTGGCGCCGGCCACAGTGAAGCTGAGTGAGATGTTCGCAGTCACGATGTTCTTCGCGAAAGAAGTGATCACGTAATCGCGTCAATAACATGTCATTGGCCGGAAGGCATGAATGGAAGAAGCGGCAAACCTACCTGAGGTTGCCTGCTGGGCAGGTCAGTGTCTGTCTGCCGGGTTTCAACTCCGCATCAATGCATAGAATGGATGTGGAGGATGCAGGTACGCCAAGCAAAGTACTTATGTAAGTCAAACGTCGGAAGTCGCGGTCGTTATGGTCTGAGAACCTGCCGACCCTGTCTGCGGCGAGGCGACGGACCATGGGACTCCGCAGCCTGGACTGCACCTCAGTCAAAAAGCGAGCGGGATTTAATGGCACCTCTATGAGATTCGAGCCCTTCTTCCGATGACCGAGGGCAATTTCGCCAACTTATTTCCGGATAGCGCATACCTCGGTGAGCGTCGGCTGACTGATTCTTTGGTCCCGCATGCTCATCTCAGGCTTATCATTCGGGCATTTGCTGTGTTAACGTTGTCTGCGTCTTCCGGCTCGGGACATCGTCGGCTCTTTCGAGGTTGTGCCTCGCCTTTCATGATGCCGCGACGCGGGCAGGTGTGTGTCAGCAGCCAATGGTCGGCGACGGCTGTAGCGTCGGCGCTGTTGGGTTGGTCCCTGTGGAGACTCGCAGGATGAGGTAATTTGTCCCGCTTATTTGTTGTGGCATGTCGAACCAAGTCGCAGTCTGTCGCGCCCACCCCGTGGTGCCGTCACCTTTTCGTATCAGACCGAGCCCACCTGGAGCCCCAGCCACTGATCTGCTGACAAACCTGATTCTGCTGACTGTCGAGACTTGTGTTGCCGCAGCCCGCTGAAGCCCATTGTACAGCTCGGTACCCCGACTGCTACTAATGATTGTGTAGTACGGATAAGGTAGGCTCAAGCAAATGCCATACTGAAGGTAATACCTAATTAGTACGGATACTCCTCAGGTAGGCAACCTGAGGGAGCAGACGGCGCGTCAGCCTACATAGTTGAAGGGAGCCAACACGGGGGAGCACCGTCCTTCTGAGTGTCGAAGGCTGCACAGCAGGTAGGTAAGATCTGGTATTTGCTCGGATGCGTTGTAAGGTAGCTCAGCTTAGGTGCCGACGACTCAGCATGCCCCCATGGCTTCGGACCAGATATCAGTGATTAATGGGCAGGCCAGGTGCTCCAGAGGCTGGATAGCGACGCGATGGCTCGGCCATGTAAATGGGAACTCGGTCCTTCCGTCCGAGATTGTAACTCCTTCCATCTGCTCGACGGCTGGTGGCTGCTGGTACAGCGAGACAGCACAGTCGACTGGCAATACAAACGCAACAAAGCGTGATGCCGTCGTGCCGTCGTGCTCGCGAGAGGCTTTCTGTCGTAAACACCAAGGCTATCTGTCGACGTGAAGCGCTTCTTACCTACTGCGAGTGCCCCGTAGGTCAGCTGTGAATACTCCGTAGGTCGGCAAAGTAACGAGGTGCTTCCCTGGGTTCCCTCTTGCCTCCGTTGATTGGCCAAATTCCAGTGCCTACTCTCAAAGACCTCGCATAACCACGCACCTGCCGCCAAAACGCGCAACGCACCAGGGTTGACAGAAGTGCCTCCCGATGGCTCCAAGGTACTCCGTACTTTCCCTGTACAGCTAGACACGGGGTACGTGCCTTCTGCCTCCTCATCGCGCTCTTCCCATACCATCCCCAGCCATCCAAATTTTTCCATCGTACCGGGCTTAGCAAAAGAATTTCAGAATCGCAATCGGTGTTTACCTTTGGTAGACGCAATCGTTATTCAACGTGAATAAACCACGAACGCAGCTTCAAGCCGCCGAGCCAGTCACAAACTCCGCCCCCTCTATCAAGCTCCCAAGCTCAGCTAGGTCAGCAATCCCGGCCCAGCACACACGCTGCCTTGCCGCGAATCAACGAGAGGTCCAAGCAACCATTGCCTTCACGTCTCCGCCCGCATTGCTTCGTTACCGCCTCTTTTATTCCTCCTCTGCTTGACACCCACCCAAACCGACCCTGAGGTCACCGCCCTGGTGGTTACCGGACCTATCCACAAACAGGTACCTAAAGCTACCTCGTCGGCTCGGGCTCGCGCTACCGCGACCTTCCCTGCCTCACCTCTCACCTTACGTTACCACGACCAGAGAAAAAAATAACATCTCCACACCATCGCCAGGCTTCCCCTCCCCTCCTCTACGACGCGCTAAGGTCGCAGACGATTACCTAACCATTCGTCGAACTGCCGCATCGGTCGTCCGTCTCATCCACTCTCGTCGTCCGGGCCCTCTTTATAAGTCGCGCCGGGTGCCTGTAGTAATCAATCCTCCGTCCACTTCATGCTGAGTCAGAACCGGAGCTTGAAGATGCAGAGCGCTTCACCCTCGCCTTCTACGTCTGCGACGAATACCACTAACACAGGTAAGCAGAGTCTCTTTTCCCCCATGTTTTCCTTTCTCTGGTTCTGCGGTTCTCTATCAAATTTCCCACCCCGTCGCTCCCATCACTTTCCGTCTAACCCGGCTCGCTGACCTCGTCGCGATTCCCGCCGATTCCGTCGGAATCACATCCCTCTTGAGCACCATCCTCCCCGTCCATCTGCCTTGCGTCTTCACTTGCGCCCAAGCCTGCTTTCGTTTGGTCTCACTTTGCTGCTCACTACATCTCGCAATAATCTGGCTTGACGTGTATACGCGCTTCATGAAGCAAGGCTCGTCTCCTTGACTCTACGTTGAAACCAGCGAGCCTCCTCCAGCACCCCCAAGAGGTTACGTTATCCCAAGCTATCTACCGCGTTCCCAAGCCCATCAATATGTAATCACTGTCCCCCACCCCCCGTCAGCTTTATCCCAATCACTTGAAATTCCCAAGCCAGCAACTGTCTGCGCTACGCCGGTTTCACATTGGCGTCTGCAGCCGGAATTGTTCATGGGAGAGACGGGGAGCTATACGAGAGACGGAGTTGCGGCTTCAACGGCCTGTCGTCTCACAGCTCACTTCCGCGAAGCGACGCCATCCTCATACACACCCTACCTTTTCGGGGACCTCTAGAGTCCCCGACACCTTCATCACACTGCGATATCCTTTCATTCAGAGCGGTGGCATCTCTGCCCGTTACTAGTCCTCTACTACACGTCCTCTACTGGTCGTCGTCACGTCGAGAGTTGACCTAGGTCTTGCTGACATGATACGTGCTCCCCACAGACGACCACTTGGCAGCGCAGATTGAGCTTTTGAGCCAGCACAACACGCTCAACTCGTCTGACAACGCGGCAGCCCCATCCCGTGGAGCTCGTCCTCAAGCTACCAAGCCTGCGAACGCGTCGCCTGCTCATGGCTATAGCAACGGCACGACCTCTCCGCCCTCTGACGTCCTGCCCCCCATAGTCAACAACCACGCCGATCCCGAAGCTCACATCCACCCCGATCTCCGAGCTCGCATTCCCCACGCGCCAGCAGTGAATATGATGCCCGCTGGTGTCCCTCCTCCTCCGCCCCAGCAAGTCGCGCCTCCTGCGACAATCGCAGGCCCGTCTACCGCTCCTCCTCCTCCTCCTCCTCCTCAGCATGTTCCTCATCCCACCTCGACTCCCATGGCGCTAGACGATGCCAGTGCTGAAGGTCGCAAGGCTAAGCGCGAGCTCTCTTCTTCCAAGCGCGCTGCCCAGAACCGAGCTGCTCAGGTACGAATACCCCCAAGCCCAGACACGTTGCGCCGGGTACATGAGAGCGCGACGTCACACGGCGCATGGAGATAACGAGGTGCTTGTCGCGCGTGTCGCTCTTTTGCGGCAGTAGCTTCAACCTTTTCGAGTTCAGCCACGCGCGCCCAAGCATCCTCCTCGAATGCGCCGCCCGCCAGTTGCGCACACTTTGATCGCTGTGCTCATTCGCTGACTTGTTGTTGCAACAGAGAGCTTTCCGTCAGCGCAAGGAGGGTTATATCAAGAAGCTGGAGCTGCAGAACAAGGAGTACGAGGAGATGGAGCAATCATACAAGGCGATGCAATCGGAGAACTACGCCCTGCGCGAATACGTGATTCATCTCCAGTCTAGGCTACTGGAAGCGCAGGGCGAAATTCCTCAGCCTCCGCCCAACGTCAACCTCCAACACCAGCAGGCCGCCCCGCCTCCCACCAGCGTCTCCGTACCCCCGCCCCCGCCCCCCAACCCGGCCGCTGGCACACCGCTCGAGGCCGTCGCGCAGGCCGTTGCGGGCCTGGCCGCTCAGGAAGAGCTCGCCGAGCGCCAGCAGTTCTCGAACAAGGGATTCCAGGCTGAGGCAGTCAAGGAGGAATCGCGTCGCCCCGACGAGGATATCGACACCCAGATGGCGCAGCCAGATGCCCTGCCCGCCGCGCCGACTGCATCCATGTGAACCCTCTCCCATCATTAGTCTGGCATGTCGCTCTCGATCTTCATGCTTTCACGTCGCGGGCGTTGCGGAACAACGGGTTTGTCAAGATATTATCAGGGGATAATGGCGTTTTTTTAATCGTTTTGGCATGAGCTTGATTCTTACCAAACCATCACCCGGGTACTTGCTTTTATTTTACCCACGGGGGGTTGGTCTGTTCATCAAAAGAGAGAGAGAGGAGGTTGACGTGGCAGAGGTGTGAAGACCACTGGCGGAGGAAGAGAACCGAAAGGGGGAGGAGAGCGGGCATGTCTAGCTTCGAGGCACTCAGCTACGCTCCCTCCAGTAAGTGTGCTTGTGTGCTTTTTACCGTTTTAGTCGGACGGCAGAGGGGAGGACTTTTGCAGTGAGGCATTCCATCCCATAGTTGTTAGGAGGACAGTCTCGGCAGAACACGGTTCCATCACCCAGGCACATGATTCAAGACAAAGCCAACCCGACTTTTTGGAATGGGCTGTGACATCCTATGTTGGGCCATTTCGAAGGTTACGAAAAGCACTTGCCACCGGTTTTCTCCGACGTATCCACCCTTTTCACCCTACCGCCATACCGTAAAAGAAAGCACCTGGTTCTGAATGGGACTAATCATACATATGAAGCGTTGCCGAGACCATGTTCCTAAGGATGAGTGTGTTAGCACAAGCAGACGAGGGAGGGGAAATAGTAAGGAAAGAAAAGAACTAGTAAAAAGCAGCACACGGGCGTCGCCACTCACCTTGATATACTCGGCCCCCTTCTCCTGATACTCGGCGCGCGTAATCTTTGCAGCCTCCCAGGCATCCGAGCCGGCCCACACGGCGGCGCCCTTCCAGGCGTCGAGCAGCGCGTCCTGGGCGCGGCGGACGTTGAGCGTCGACGCGGCGGGGAGCAGGGGCCTCAGCCCCTCGCGGAGACGCTCGTCGAAGCCGCGGAACAGCGTGTTGCCGCCCGTGAGGAAGACGTCCTTGAGGAAGGCGTCGCGGTTGGGCAGCGACCCCAGACGCTGGCCGAGGATGTCGCCCGCAATGTCGACGAGACCGGATTGGTCGACGCCGGCGATGGAGGGCTGGAAGACGACCTCGGGCACGCGGATGCGTTCGACGTTGAGGTGGATCTGGTTCAGTTCGGCCTGGGACCCGGCGTCAAAGGGCCGCGGGCCGCGGCCGAAGGCGTGGAGCATGGATTTGGACCAGTCCGTCTGGGCCTCGTACGTGTGCTCGTAGGCGAAGTCCGGGTCGTAGCGCAAGAGGTCCTCCTCGTGGGTTTTGAGCGACGCGTTGAGGTCCTCCTCCTCGTGCTCGTCGTCGCTGTTGTCGCCGACGGTGATTTGACGGTACACGCCCCAGTCGTCGTCGTTGGCGCCAAAGTTGTCGTCGTCGCCCCCGCGGCGGCGCTTCTTGGTCGGCTGGTCCGACGCGAGGTTCGCGATGCTCTTCATGCGGATCTGCGACGCGAGGGACTTGCGGTTGCCCAGGTCCTGCTTGAGGCGCTCGCGCTCCTTCATCTTCTGGAGCGTGAGGTCGCGGGCCTGGCGCTTCTCCTCGAGCCAGCCTTCGAGGTCGTTCTCGCGGCGCTCCTGGTCGAGGCGCTTCTCCTCCTCGATGCGCGCCTTTTCGGCCTCCTTCTCGGCCTTTGCGCGGGCGCGGGCGTCGTGGTTGGACTTCATGAGCTTCTGCTGGCGCTTGGCTTTGAGGCCGGCGTCGTCGAGCTCTTCGTCGGGCACGTCGAGGAGGTCGAACACCGGCTCCTGTTGGCCCTCTTCGGGCTCGCCGCCGACGTCCTTTGTGCGGGCCTTCTTGACGGCCTTGTCCAGGGTCGCAATGGCCTTCTCCAGCGCGGCTTCGTCTTTGAGGTCGTTGCTGTCCAGGAGTCGGCGAACCTCTTTCTTGTTGGTCTGCTGCTCCAGCTTGATCTGGAGCTTCTTCAACTGCTCCAGCTCGTTCTCCTTACGCATGAGCTTCTCCAGCCGCATCTTGGCGGCCTGCTCCTGCAGACGCCTTCCACTCTCCCTTTTACGTTCGGCAATGCGAGCCAGTTCCTCCTCCGTCTTTTGAACGATGACTTCCTCGGTAAAGGGATATTGAATGACAACGTCGCGGTCCTCGAGGCCTGTCCAGTCGAGGTAGCCCCTCAGTTCGTTGTCGTAGCTTGTAGACACGTAGGCGTGATCGCGCAGCATGTGCTCAGCTTGCGAAACGTTCAGCTTCCCCGTGAACGAGGGGTATTTCAAGCGTATCAGCTTGAGAAGGTATTCCGCCGCGTGCCATCCACCCCAGTTCAGTCTCGTAGCTTGGCTTAGCATGGCCTTGCGGTTATACACTGGTATTACGTGTGTAGAAGTGTAGCCGGAGGAAACGACCAGGCCGGTGGTGCCCTTGTTGTGTGCGAATGAAAAGAGGGAGTCGATTCCGTATGCCACTGATGGCGCGCCATAGCACTCGAAGATGATCTCTGTCATGGCTATATGGTGTCAGCTACAGTCTCGAGAAACCGAGAAAGATGATGGCCTTACACTTTCGAGAGTATGGCAAATTGGCGACGGCTTCCGTCATGACAATGGGCACGTCTATCGACGTTTCGTCTCCATTCAGACCCATTTTGAGGAACATGTAGTCCAGCACATGCTCCATCACGTCCCAATTGCTGACAATGCCGGTTCCCACCTCGAATGCATTCCTAATATGGCCCCTCGCAGTCGTGTCTGCATAACAGTCACTGCCAGCGAAAGAATATGTCTTTCCGGCTTTCCGGTCGCGGTACTTGGACATGATGGGCGGGAGATTCAGTCTCGGCTTGTCCTCGAAAGACCATCCGGCGCGAACTGTTGACGAGCCTTTGCATGGTCAGCAATGCGACGTGGGAATAGTGCTCTGACGGGAGGCTCACCATTGTCGATGACCATGACAGGAGTTCCATGCGCCCAAGCCTTCTCGCGTCCATCGTGTTGTATAGGTGTTGGCTTTTCGAACTTCGCCTCCTTAACGGGGAAGATCTTGGCCTGCGGGTACGTCCTCGCGGGAGGTCCCTTCAGAGGAGGGAGGGCTTCGGTTGCCGAGGGTGCCATCGCAACGTTGGTACGAGGGAAGCACTAGGAACTAGGAGGTCGCGGAGCGATCAACCCTGATCGGGTGACTTGGGTGGATCGTTTCCGATATTTTCGAATGTTATTAATCAATCGGTCGACTCGGGGCAGTAGGTAGATGGTCGCATCACATGGTAATATTCAATGCGTCTGTTTGGTCTTGGAGCAAAGTCGCGATGCGCTGTCTTGCGAGGCTACCCTCCTACGAGGCTGCAAAAATTAGTGGGTCTCAACAGTGCTCCGATTAAGCTATCGCATGCTACAACACGGGCAGGTGGTGATGAACCCAGAAGGTCTGGCGGTCACTTGTATCTCATCTCAACGTAAGCATGCTCTCTGCACGACAGAACAGTCCGATAACGCACGTTTTTTATGCTCTCCTATATCACGATACCGTGGCTGAGGAATTTGCTGAGCCCGAAATTTCAAGCTCTGGTGACTTCATTAGAGTATGCCTCTAGCACTGACTACCTCTGGCGCACAGCCAGTTTACTATCATGTCTCATTCATCATCTGTAATCTTTCCAACACTACAATATCCCACACCCTCATGAAGGAGGCTTCAAGTTGTCGGTTGCTTTTGCACGTTAGCGAATGCAATATTGGTATACGACGAAGCTCGTACCTTCCAGGTGAAAGAGGACGTTTGACTGGTAGTTCTTGAACATCTGAGCGACGAGTTCGACGTTCATGTTTTGGATGTTGATCTCCTAAAGCAACTGTAAGTGACGCGGACCGGTATGGTTGGGATGAAACCAATCACCTGTAGAGACTTATTCATCACCATGACGGCCTCATTGAGCTTCTCCTGTATAGTGTGAGTCGGGGTGTTAGTCGATTGTGTACGATGACCTTACCACGTTGGTGATGATGCGGGATAGCAGCAAGTTCTGTTGGTGCTCATGAGGACTCTCCTAAACAGTGCGTCAGATCACATCAACTTCTGAAATAAACACGAAAAGGCGCAAACCATACCATTTTATCGGTGTTGAAGTGGCCTTCAGATGCGATGTGTTTGTTTACTTATTAGTTGACCAGTCCCCCGCGGTGTCAACGCACCCACCATCACACCGAACACACCGACGAGGCGGTAGGTTCCGGCAGAATAAGCTACCGTGCCTGCCACTGCCTCAACTAATTACCATCTGGTAACGTAGAACGCGCCACCACTACGATCGCGCCGATTCGCTCTGCATAGCACCCAAAACCTCGCGCAATATACCCAACGGCCACGAAGCAATAACATGCTCAAAATGGCGGCCCCGAAAGAAGCGACCGAGGCGCAGCTCGCACACCAGGCTCTCCTCGACGAGCTCGACATCCACTCAATCCACAAGAGCTTCCGCAACCCTTCCTGGCGCCCGAACCAGCGCCGCAACAAGAACATCAAGACGATCCTGGGCGACGCATCACGCCGCGAAGCATCTGCCATGGCCACGCCGCAGCAGGAAAACACCAGCGCCGCCGCGACGCCGGGCGCCGGCCAGCAGGAGGACGGCCTCTCCACGAGCGGAACATCGACGCCTGCCGCCGCCGCCGGCAAAGACGCGACGCCGACAAACCTGGCCCAGGCCTCGCGCAGCCTCTCGAAGCTGGTCCTCGAAAAGAGTCTCAAACCCAACGGCAACGCGGCGGGTGGGTCCACGCCGAGTGTTACGTACACGAACGTCGAGTCTGCACCTTCCCTTGCGCACACGAAGCGGTACTGCGACATAACCGGACTGCCAGCTCCGTATCTCGACCCCAAGACCAGGCTCCGATACCACGACAAGGAGGTGTTTGGGCTCATTCGAACGCTGCCCCAAGGAGCTGCAGAGCAGTACCTAGAGGCTCGTGGTGCCCATACCGTGCTCAAATAATTACCCGGAGCTACTTGTTTTCATGGTTCGATGGCAGTGTTTCAGGCGGCGTCATGACGAAGGGGCGTTTGGTATCTTGGCGTGTGGGGTTTGGAAGAGAAGCTGGCAAAAGGGCGAGCATAGCATGCTGGGCTCCTAGGGAGTTACAATCGAACAAATCAACTAAACTACTCAGTCATGTCTGGCCAACAAAGTCAAGTCTCAGCTACACAGCCCTGCGCCTCTCGGCAAAGGGTGCTAAACGACACTCCGGCTTAATCGTGATCAAGTTTTGTTCTCCGCCTGTGAATCGACAGATTACCGAGAACGTATGGGAGACGATACTCAGTTGCCATGGCTTGAAGCCACGGCCGTCGCGGCGAAACTGCAAGCAGTTCTCGTTTGCTTCAGTAAAAGGGGGGACGGGATGATTGGGGAATGCTGCGCACTTGGCAGCCTCGAGGCCAGTATCGCGTTTGGCCAAACTCGCTCTCGACAGCCAGCCTCTACTCTACATCTTCATTAGACGTAGCAGGGCATGAGCTGTGTGCGCAATGAACGAGTGCCGAGTAGGCAGCTTGTGCTGGTCCAAAAGTAAGACAGTCTCTTGTCGTAGACGGTAACTTGCAGGGAGATCAATTTCGCCAGCGAGCATATGTCGCACGACTGCCATTGTTCCATGAGCAGGCAAACACAACAAGATGATGGGTTGTTGCATGCAGGTTGCAGCCTGGAAATTTTTCCAAACAGGTGCAGCAGGTTAAATCTTGCTGCTTGGGGGGAAGGAATCCACACCCAGGCCCGGCTTACCCTGCCGCCCCGTAATTGGCCCAAACGTCCCGTTAGCGGCCGCGCGACAGCAGTTCCCGTCGGTCTCTTGAAGCGCAGCCCAGCAGCCTGGACCCCTGTCGCGAGCCAGAATTCCGTTGCTGTGCTTTCTCCCCTGGTGATCTGTTCTTTGTTTGATCGCAAGGTCGACGAGCAACGAGGAGAGTGCAGCAAACTCGAAAACGCCTTTTTTTTTTGTATTCTCTCGACCCCTTTGGAACAATTTCAGCGAGTGCCTCAAGTTACCAAGAAACTCGGACAAACCGCGATCACAGACGACCAAAATTGAAGTTAAACCTCTTATTAGTTTTCGCATCGAAATCTAGCTCGAAAGCCATACAAGATTCAAGATGGCGTCAATGTGGATGTCTGATTCGCAGAGTACGTCCAAGACCCAAGAACCGTGATGCTCCACGCCAGCCACACGATGGCCGACCTTGAGGCATCCGCCACCTCTCTCTCTCTTTCTCGGGAACTTACTGACATGACTTACAGAGATTGGGGTGATTTTCTGCTCCGGCGGTATGTTCCTCCCAGTCGCATTGTTGGCGCATGACATTACAACAAAAGTGACTGGAGCTAACACTGACTGCGCTCTGCAGGAGGCTTCTTCCTCATCGGAGGAGTGATGCTGTTCTTTGATCGCGCCATGTATGCTCTTCCATCCCCTAAACCTGATTGTGCCTTGCAAGTACAAAGCTAACCAATATTTCTTTTCTGTTCTACAGGCTTGCCATGGGAAATGTACGAACAAAATCCCTTGAACGAAACACCCACCCACCTGCGCGATCCCTCCTTCCACGCCGAAGCTGACCTTGCCTCGAAACCATAGATCCTCTTCCTCATCGGCCTGACAATAATCATCGGGCCCTCCAAGACGCTCCTCTTCTTCGCACGGAAACAAAAGGCAAAGGGCACCGCCGCCTTCTTCGGCGGTCTCGCCCTCATCCTCCTGCGCTGGCCCCTGATCGGCTTCTGTGTCGAGCTGTATGGCATCATGGTCTTGTTTGGCGACTTCTTCGGCACCATCGCCGCCTTTGCGCGCAATATACCCGTCGTCGGTCCGTACATTGGCGCACTCGTCGACCGTTCCGGCGTAGGCAGGCGAAACGCCGAGCTGCCCGTCTAAAGTTCGCCAGTTGGGAATCTCCTGTACAGGGTGCGACGGGATGGGTCGTTTCGGCGCAATTTGGAGGGCTTCGGCGCTAGACATGGGACGGGAAAGCGTATAGACGGCTTGTATACCACAGAAAGGCGCGGCTCTTTACGAGCTTGGGTCAAAGAGGGGACTCAAGTCACTCTTCCAGAGACCGCAGGCGGAGACGTAATCTGATGGCCTGGGTAAAGGGGGACCTCACACGAGGTCGGACGTATGTAATGAATGTACGAAAGCATTGGCACTTTAGATCAATATGCCGTCCTTCACATCATCAGACGCTTATGAGCGATGGGGCGTGCATAATTATGCAGGGGTTCTCTTTCAAAGGTAATTGTGGCTAAGCAAAGAGTCCACCATTGGCAAGTCTTGCTCTTCTAGTATTCGTCGATTCGTATGTCAAGTCCTCGTTGTGTGTAATTGTGTGGGAGCGAGATGCCCAGCCTTCCTCGCACACTGCCAGATTCCAGGGGCGCCTAGAGATACAACCCCGTCCCGCCCTGCGCCGTTTCCACGCCCTCAACTTCTAGTACTTGAGGTCGACCAAGTAGTCAGCGAGCTTCTGCACGGCCTGGGTCGCGTTGCCAGCCTGCTGGTTCTCATTGTGGTGGCCGAGGAGGATGGCCTGGGTGGTCTTGGCGATGGTGATGCCGTCTCTTCCCTGTTTCCCTTCTTATCAGATGTCTGCCTCCCTGCGGCCAAAATCTGCAGAACATTGACTGACCTTTCGTGCGTAGACGGAACCCTCCTCAGCGCGGGCCATGACGAATCTGTCACCAGCAATGAAGAGACCGTCGGCAAAAGCCTTGTCCTTGACGGCGGCGTCGCCCTTGACAATGTCGGAGATGACCTTCATCTCGGTGGCGGAGAGCTAGACGAGATGAGAACAATCAGCATCGTGAGATCACATGGCGGGCGGTCAACATCCAAAGCCCGGGATATAGCCTGACGTACGGTGAAGCCAGCGGTCGACGCCCACGTGCTGTCGCCAGCGATGCTAATGATGGCGGCCTTGTCAATGTGGCCGGTGCCAACGAGGCTACATTTCCCGAGTCAGCCCTCCATCCGTGTAACTGGCCAATGTTTCCTCGCGACGGGACGAGCGCGGCCTGCTCAGGGGGGGATGAATAGCTTTGGTGTGAGGCTACCTGGTGTCAACATAAGCTGTGGCGAGGTTACGGTTAGCTCTGTTATTTCACCAGGTGGGGTGTTCGGAGATGGCCTCTTTCGAGCTGCTGCTGCTGCTGCTATGCTGCCATGGTTTGGTGCTATGCATGCTGCTGCCACCGCTGTTCAAAAGTCCGAGGGGTAGCTGCTCACCTTGCCACGACATTGTGAAAGGAGTGAAAGATGGCTGGGTACGCGCTGATGCAAATACGGAAAAAAGGAGACAGGAAGCTTCTTCAGTTGAAGGAGTAAGTGTGCCTAAGCTTTGACGCGGTGTAGGATATCTGGAAGAGGGATTCGGGTTGTGACTGATGATGTTTCTTGTTCCTCCTTCCCGCTTGACGTGCCCCTCATGGATGGATCCAGCACCTCAATTTTCAGGTCCAGCGGGCGGGGTACCTTTCTAGCTGCTGAGAGGTCGTCGCCGGGGCGAAATGTGCGGTGCGGGGTACTTTCTTCAGCACGGTTGACGCCTAGGCGAGTACCTGTGCTTCTGGCTGCTTCCACTCCCGGCCGCTGGACAGGTTGCTTTGTCCTGAAGTCATGCGAGGCCCGGAGACTACCTTTTACTTGAGCACCCGAGCACCCAGCCGGCGCAGGAGCTTGTACCTGATCCCATCTGTCCAACCCGGTATTCGTTGCTGTCCAGGCGTCATTTGATGACTTGCGCGGGTCTACACTACGGCTACCTCGTCCGCACTGGATGCGAGCTTGAGAGAATCGTGAGCCTCATCGGTCACCGCCTGTCGGGACACATCGTCCGCCAATACACGGCCAATCCACTCCGCAGAGGACAGGTATTAATTACTGGGTAGCTCGGTAGGTCTCCACGATCAGCCGGGCCTTTCCATCACCGCCTTTCGGGACCAATTTCACTAGTCCAGAGCACTTCCCAGTTCTGTACCCAACCTTGCTCAGCGGGTTGCAGGTCTTCTTAACAGCGCTGCTATCCGTTGCCAACTAGCGCCCGTCAGCATAGAAGGCCTTCGTCCGACTTGCGGAATCTGCCCCGCCAAATGAGCTTCACGTGATGGCGGGGTGACTGTGTTAGGTCAGTCGGTTGAGACACAGTGCAAGGCGGTGACGGCACTTGATTCCTCGGCCATCATCCCGAGCAACCGCTCCACATCACCAGCCACTGCGATCTTCAGCCACAACCCGTCCACAGCATCGGCCAAGCTCATGCAAGCAGGTACTCCCGTCCGCACTTGGCTACGAAACATTTGTCAGGTACTTTTTACTACGCATGCCGGCAGTCGGTGCGCAAACTGGACCCATTTGCGTACCTACCGGGGAATGGGGGGGGGTTTCAACAGTGTCTGTACAGTATGTTAGCAACCTGAACGGCAAGTACGGCCCTAACCCGTTAAACAGGCTCCTTCTTGAATATGATCAAAATAGTCCTTTTA